>JABMBR010005174.1:0-17615 GCA_018881525.1 Meteorus sp. PSUC_FEM 10030008
TAAATATATATATTTTTTGCGTATTGATTGTTCGAGTGATGATTGATTGATTGATATATTTAATTGGCTGTATAGAAACTTCGTGTGTCTTGTCAAAAGTTTTCATGTAAAACTATTGATTCACATTTGATATACCAGATACATACACATGTGAAAATTTTCATATGAGTGTGTATAAGGTTGATGCTTTCTTTTTAATTGTTCGTGAATTGATTTGGAGAAAAAAAACCAATGGAAATGAATAAAAAAAAAAGTTTGATTGAAATTTTGTAGACAAAATTATTATTGGATGAAATGGAATTATACAGATGTGATTGTATTGATGCTATAATCGTGGTTGTTGCACATCCATGATTTATTTATATGCTAGTTTGAAACAAGTCGATGAGATGATTTGGGAAACATGAAGAGTTGATAGATAAAAATTGATATGGAAGGATCATTGTTGACGTTCGTCTTTAATTTTGGAGATACAGAGAATGAAAAAGGAAAAAAATAAATTACATGTATATTATAAAAATATTATAATTTTCTTCTGTATATTGAAAATATCTGTTGAATCTCTATGAATTCCTACGAAAATGACATATATCCAAGTTTTGTTGGAAGATAAATGAAACACTTTCGAAATGCATCCAAAAACATCACCATAACGTCATTAACATTATCAGAAACCTCTAATTAAAAATCAGAGATGTATTCACATCTATTTTTAATTCGGGTTTCGGTATCTGAATGTACTCCAAATGCATTTCAGCTCTAATTCCAATATATTCCCTCGAAAATCTTGAATATACGAATTTTCTGTAGGCACTCGACTGCATACGTCTGCATGCTGAATTCAAATAAATTGGGAAAAAAAGATACGAACACAGCAAGAAAATGTATAATAAATAAAAAAATTGTGCAGCGAATCTGCTCGATCATCGACACATTCACTCATCTCGCTTAACCACTCGGTCATAATTCAATTATTTCATCCACCACTTGCTATCAACATCATCTGTTTTATTTGTTTTTTATCTACACATATCTTTAACAAACATCATCCTGTATCTCTCCAATATCCTGCCTGTTATTCCCCAATATCTGTCATTCATTTTCCTCCATTTCCTGTCCTGAATCCCATCACGCATTCGAAAATAAACGAAATTTATTTTTCATATTCTTTGATCATTTTTCAACCCTTCTATTTCTCCCAATATTTTTCATTTTCTCCATCTATCCATCTGTACAGATATGACTATATACATATCCTTGGTTCCCTTTCACCATGTCATGGCTATTCGTCATCAATCCTGTGCTTCATGATTATATATTCGCTTCCATCGAGTCAGTTCGAAGCGTCACAACCATATTGGCTGTCTGTCTCTTGTCTCTGTCTTGTAAATTTGCTTTTCACTGTTTCATCACCAGCGTCGCGTTTCACCATCGTTTAATTCCGAGTGGACCGATAACCGAGGCAACAAGAGCGTCGGAGGTCATATCATTGGGCGTTTCCATTTCACGTATGTCCGATGGAATTCCAACTATAATTGTAATTCCAAAGTCCTTTGAGCTACTGTCGCATTGTTTCATCAGTGATTTTATATCCACTTGTCCATTTCATGAATATATCCAAAGTGTATTGGAAAACGGGAAATTATTTATCATTAAAGTAGGTACACACCATAATGATAATCCCAACATCAATTATTCATTTTTTTAAACATCAATCAATTTGATGTCAAGTTGTAGTTTGTCAAATATTTCTCTATTGATTCCATTCGATATGTACAGGATCATTTAAACGTAATTGCGTTTTACTAATCACATTTTATATCATTCCTATCTCCATTGTGAATTTTTCAACAATACCAATTTACAGTTTGAATATTATCACAGGAATAAGAAAGGGAAGAGTAATCAAATCTGAAACATTCATAGGTTTCTACATGATGTGCAAATGTATTTCAATTTTCACATGATTGAATTCTTCAAGTTGTTGTTATTATTAAAATTTTTTTCATTGATTATTACATGTCAACATGAGGGAAAACCCATCGACGCTTATAAATCTCGTGTTGGTACTTCGAGACAATTAAATAGTGACGTAAAATATGAAATAAGTATCGTTGATTCTGAACGGCACATCAATGTGTGCATGGGGTCGTCACATTTTTCACGCTCTTGTACACATGCCTTGTAACATCTCGAGGGACAGAGCTTGAATTTAAATTATTTACGCATATACATATATTTATCTGTATATATATGAGAATTGATATAATGTAAGTGTCAGGAATGAGATGTGTCTGCCTGATTTGATATTATTGATTGAATACACGCACATACATTCATATCAATATTCTAATATTTATACGTATATGTGTAATAATTGATTTCTTTTATTTTTTTTAACATGATTGGTATTGGATATTGGTGCATTAGTTGGCGATTGTATTTAACGTAATGAACAGTAGAGGAAAAACATTTTGGTTTTCAGATTAATGTTCCATAACTGTTCGGAATTTATAATTAGGAAAATAATTGAATATGATTTCATTGAAGGGGACTGTTTGGATTGATGAAAGAGATCAAGGACACTGAAATATTTTTTGATATAAATATGTGTATTAGTGTCAATTATGACATTCAGTGTGGTTATGATCAAATGTCTGACATGAATCTTGAGAAGTTGCTGTGAATGGAATTTTTTCTGGCAGGTTTCTCGCAATATTCGACACTTATGAAATTTATTTATAGATTTTATATAGATATAGTGAAGAATATTGCGGATTGATATTCTTGAGAGATATCACTTGTGTTCTATTTTACAAGTGGCGAATTTTGGAATCTGTTGAATTAGCAGCTGTGAATTTCGTGAGAATGTAAATAGCCAATAGGGTTACAAGAGATGAAAATTTCATTTTTAGGATCAAAGAAGCGTGAAATTGTCTGTTCTTGTGTAGATATACAGCTCTGTCTGATTGTGGAGGAGTGACAAAGGTGGGTTTGATAAAAAGAGATTTGAATAAGAGAGGTCCACATTGAGACTGATACATGCTTGCGGCATTGGTGGGTTATTCAAGTTTATTGAAGAAGAAATATTTTTGAATTTATTTTCTCACTTTGGTTCAGGTATTTTTAATTGTCCTCGCATATTTATGATTTTTGTCTGCGATCAATTATGCCATGGGCTCACAAACGGTTGTCGTGAGTGTTCACAAAATTTTATTCACGCGATACGGAGGACTTGAAAAAACATCCGAACAAGCGATTAACGTAACTGAGTAGAGTTGGAGATGTGGGGATGTCTAATTTTTTCTCAGCAGATTCGACTGCTCTTGTGTGAAAATGACGAGGTCAGGTTGAAGAGTGGCGAGATAAAGGCAGATGTAGAGAGGGCAAGATAATTGTCACTATTATATCATTAGTGGTGAACATTTGTGGGGAAGACAATTAACTCAAAGGAGAAGTAATACGCTTTCCAACATGCACTTGAAATATAAGTTCTCATATATAGAACTGACATTATTTGACGACCATATCACCACAATGTACACAAATGTATGCAATTAAATGGATAAATTTCATACAATTTATCGTTTCACATGATACAAGTTGCTCAATTCCAATTCAATCATTTATATATTTTCCACTTCAATATCCAGGAATTTCTATGCTTTCATGCATTCATTTTCTAATTAACTTTTATCAATGGACGGTATGATCGCCTTGTTCAACTGCTGCAGTTTATTCATTATTAATATTTACAGAGATACAAAGTTGTGTAATAAAATCCTGCACATCAATGCGACTGTATTATGTATAATAATGAATCGATGAAATATCCGTGATCCTCCGTGTGAGAATAAATTCACAGGGCGCTATTTATTTATCGACGATGTTCGTAAAGCATAAAAAAATGCAATAATTTTTTTCCAATATACAGATAATGTTTTTTTCTTTTATTTCCACGACTTTTCCCTCGATGCGATTAAACGTTATATGCTCGGAGGTTCATTCTCTCGCTGCGTTTAATGGCCATCGTTTGTACTGCGAAGCGACAACTCCTGCTGGATGCATTGGAATTTATATACACACATATATACACATATATAAAGATGGATAATACTGATGTGAAAAAATAGCGTTCAGTTCTCGGGACCTTCCACAGCAGTTTTTTTCATCGCTGTTGGATAATTCATTATCGAAATTTATGCGAGATCGACAGTAGAATGAGAACGAGTTAAATGCATAAATAAACGAGATAATCTTTATTCATGGAGGGAGATTCTGCTTATTTTCACGATATATATTGAATATCCACTTATCGGTGCTTTTGGTTCATCTGAGAGCACCTTTCTTCATTACGAAGCGCATTTTCACAATTATATTCACCTGTTGGAAGTTGTTTGTAACCGAAAATCGGTAATTGGTATTCGGCATCTCCAATGTTGGTGGAGATTTTTCATCTCAAATCGTCATTCGATCTTCATTCGAGATTATATGGTATGAATTAGGCAGTAAAAAATTGTACGAACATATGGAGGCGAAAGAAGAGGTCAAACAGCTCGATGACAACGCGCGTACGCCATGATTAAGAACAGTGAGCTAAAATATGCATGTTCACAATGATATATTCCAGCCTGACAATGATTGATGTTGTAGTTTGAGAATGCATGAATACGAAGCTGTTGTGAAGAAAAAATCCCACATCAACAGTAGCTTTGCACATGGTTTATTGCTTTGTTTAATGTGGCTTGTATTGTTCTCATTTATGTTCAATTGTCAACTGAGAGAATTTTATAATCATAACATTTTTTAATAACATGAATAGAAAGGCCATTGAGATTTTATGGAAAATAATTTCTCATCAGCCACATTTTGATAATACGAAAAAAGTTATAGAGCAAGAAACTCCATTGAATTAGAAAGCAAAAAAATCGTAGCGTTTTTCACGTTACATGACAGCTCTATAGCCCAGAGAATATTTCAATATCCACATGTATGGAAAATGAATTTATCTGATTGACACATGGTGTATAATTTACAATTTGTCAACAAAGAAAAGAAAAAATGAAGAAATGGTAGACCATTCATTTCTCATACAAAAGATCATTTTCGTGTCATACAGTCGTGGGTTGTTGAAATATTCTGCTTTTACAAAGTAGAATAGATAATTCAATGCAACAATTGAGATAAAAGAACGTGCTTCTTTTTCATTCCTATGTTTTTCAGAAGAGCTCGTTATAACTAGCCAACAATTCATGACAATTGGCTAGAGTTGATAGAATGAAACAGGAAAAAAAACAAATTTATCTTTGTTTTCCCACAGAATCAATAACACGTACATGAATATTGGAACAGTTTTACAGTGATAGAGAAAAGAATAACAAACAAATTTATCTGATGATATAAAAGAAATATACATAATTTATCTCAAACAATAGATTCAGTAAATAAAGTCTCAGATAAATGATCAGCCACGATCCATTTTTCCATTTTTTGATTTTATACAAATATTAAAAATCTGCACACAGGAATATTCGGTACAACTGACATTTCGTGAACAATGGCTGGATGAGCGGCTGAAATTTAGCGATTATGGAGGTAATTTAAAATGTTTCCTTTACCATGATATATCCGTTCAATTTCCAAAATAGCGCAGTTGAATCCATCCACTCCTTCATTCTCAATATGATTTTATACGACTGAAAAATTTTTAGGGAAATTGAAATATTTAACATTGACTGAAGCAACTCGAGTGTGGATGCCCGATCTTTTTTTCTCGAATGAAAAAGAGGGACACTTTCATAACATCATAATGCCAAATGTATATATCCGAATATTTCCGCATGGATCAGTCCTTTACAGCATACGGTAAGTTGTATGCAATGATAATCATCAGTGTACTAAATTTCACATACATGATAATATTGATCGTTCATGTCATTAATATTACGAATCAACGATCAGGATATCGCATTAACTCATACATCATTTATTCACACAGAATATCACTTACGTTGTCGTGTCCGATGAATTTGAAATTATATCCTCTCGATCGGCAAACTTGCTCGTTACGCATGGCCAGCTGTGAGTAACTATATCTATTTCTTCAATCTGCAAATTTATGTCTATGTACTTAATTATTAAACATGCTAACGCGCAAAGCATAACTTACTAATTTAGATTAGTTTCCTGTTCAATAATTCACTAACCAAACTTCTCTTACCGATGATCATTGAATCAGTCATACGCAGATAAAATCTGATATGGTTTGATATTTTATAATCGACTAAAAATGGAGAGACACTTTATGTTCAATTGATTAGTTGCAAATTCAAGATTTTTCCCCCCACCTTCTTTGAATTCGATGACTGCCCCGATCACAATTGATATTTTTGAATGTAGATGGTTGGACAACTGATGATTTGGTGTTTGAATGGAAGGAAGGTGATCCCGTCCAGGTAGTAAAAAATTTACACCTACCACGTTTTACCCTGGAAAAATTCGAGACCGATTATTGCAACAGCAAAACGAATACAGGTAAATGCTAAAATTGTACTGATAATTAAATTGGAAAAATTTACTCTACTGTTTTGTGACTTTTATGTATCTTGATATACCTAATGGTTAACTTCAATGGCTGAAGGCGAATTGTTCCTAATTTTGATTCAATATACATTTTCTTCTCTAAACAAATGGAACATGGCATGATATACAAAATATTGTTTGGATACATTCAATTACATATCCACATAGAAACCTTATACTATGAAAGCCAACGATCGATAATTAATTAATTTCAGGGGAATACAGTTGCCTCAAAGTGGATCTCCTCTTTAAACGTGAATTCAGCTACTATCTCATACAAATCTACATTCCATGTTGCATGCTTGTCATCGTTTCGTGGGTGTCCTTTTGGCTGGATCAAAGCGCTGTACCCGCTCGAGTGTCACTTGGTGAGAGGAATGCACTATTCATTCTTTCTTATTCTTTTTTTTTCTCATCTTTTTCTCTTTTCATTGGATTGCTCCAACCGAGTCAATTGCACGACATAATCGATACCACTTGAGTGTCTATCGATTCAAGTTGTACAATACAGATAATATCATGTTCTACATTCACTCGATGGTTTCATCGGGATACGTAACGGAAATAGAGACATTAAATAATTTATTTTCTTATATATTGGATAGATTTTTCATTATTTCCTGGATTTCATTGATTAATCTATTCATTTTTTCGTCTCATATCATTGTTATTATAGGAGTGACGACCCTATTGACAATGGCAACTCAAACATCTGGAATAAATGCATCACTGCCACCGGTCTCTTATACAAAGGCCATCGACGTATGGACAGGAGTGTGCCTGACCTTTGTATTTGGTGCGTTGCTGGAATTCGCGCTAGTCAATTATGCATCGCGCAGTGACATGCATCGTGAAAATATGAAGAAGAAATATCGGGAAATTGAACATTCCTCATCTGTAGATCCAACAACTGAATTATTAGAACCAGATGGAACAACTAATTTTCAGATGGTCAGTTTCTACTACTTGTTCATTTTGTTAATTTATGTATTGATTCATTTATTATTGTTCTTTTTTATTTTGAACTATTCTTATTATATTATTTGACTGAAAATACATTTAAGTTTACATAAAAAGTGCAAATAGTTTTGTGGGATATTATAATGGATCGGACAAGAGTCATTTGAATGAGAATTAGAAAAAAAGGAATAAAATCATTGAACTTGGATTCGGTACATTAGAAAATAAAAAAGAAAATAGAGAACATTCCGATCAGTTTCCATCGCTCTGTTTGAAAACATTGATTTGAAAACATTGAAGCAAAGAGCCGTCCAAATTCTTTTCAGAAGCCTCTCGTCCGACACCAGGATACGATGTCAATGGATAAGATGCGGGATTGCGAAATACACATGCAAGCGCCGAAAAAAAACTGCTGCAGGTCGTGGCTGTCCAAGTTCCCGACGAGGTCCAAGCGCATCGACGTCATTTCACGGATCACCTTTCCCCTCGTATTCGCTCTGTTCAACCTCGCGTACTGGTCCACGTACCTGTTTCGCGACGAGACGGAGGACGAGTAAATATTGACGAGGAAACGCTTGGATTAAGGAACGTGGCTCGCGGCATTCTCGACAGTCCTTCTCATTCACGTCAACGTTCGCGCTCACACCCACGCAACAATGCAAATAATAATCACAGTCATCGTCTCCATCATCGAAATCACAATCATCAACATCACCATTACCACCACCACGACCATCATCACCACCACCATCCTCATCTTCAGCATCATCGTCAACCAGACTCGCCAACATCGTCATCACAAACGGAAAATGAAGCTCAGTGTTCGCCTGGGGCATCGCAAAATTCTAGAGCAACATCAAGAAGATCACAATCACCATTGTCATCGCGTATGGCTACACCATCGCCACCAGTATTGCTACCAAGAGAGCATGACATACGACGTTTCTCACGTTTCCAACTTGGCAATACTGAAACAACATACATAAAGCGGTTATTCACTTGTCATGCTAAAGGCAGCGCAAGAATTGACGTTATAGCTCGTTTTGCATTTCCCCTCATGTTCGTTTTATTCAATTTTGCATATTGGTCCATGTATCTCTTCCGAGATCAAGACACGACGAAGATGAGTTGAGAAACGACTGATTATGCACGTATGGTAATTAATTATTCTGTTCTGTTTTCATTATATGGGATTGAAATTCATTGATGCCGATTCAGGCAGCAAATGGGAAAACATGTCAAGATAACTCAAAACAAATAAGGAATGGAATGGAAATTAACAATACATACATAAACACATGTCGTATCATCGCTCAGCATGATCTCTCGCTTACACGTTCATCATTCACTCAACATTGATTGACACTTTTTATATTTGTCATTCAAAATTGGCCACTCATTGATATCTGTCCATCCTATACGAGTACGACTGATCATGTTGAGTTGTGGGACGACGGTTGAAAAAATGCTCAAAAGGGATAGAAAACAGGAAATTTAGATGGGGAAAAAATTCGTAGAGAAAATTAATCTCATAACAGTGAATCAAAAAAAAAAAAATTGAAAATTATGTGAATGCTCATTTTATTCTGGTGATGGTGTTGCATGTTTTAATGATGTAATGGATGGATATTACATAGATATGGAACAATTATTATCGATATCGTGAATGGAATCATTCATAGTTTTAAATTGAACAATTCTGACAGATAGTCCCTACATATCTAACCTTGGTGAAATGTTTGTTCACCATTGTGAAAGATGATACGTTTTCAAATTGGTTGTTATGATTGAAAATCTGCGATGAAGTCATAAGAGAAAAAAAACATGTTTACCTTTCTGTCCTTCGATAATTATTCAATCGAAAATGAAACTATACGTTGTTGCTCATTTCCTTCATCCATTGAATTGTTCTCAGTAATCGAAAGTGGAACGAATGTCAGATCAACAACAGCTTTTCCCTTTCAGTCGATTGTATGCGACTATCAATGTAATAAATGATTCCATTAGCGATTTCTGCAATGATTTGTCCATTCTACAATTCAATTACGAATCATTATTGACACATGCAGAAACATTTCAAGGAATACACTGAACATTCACCAGAAATAAATTTGTTTCTCTAAGTGATGACTGGATTACAATATCACCAAAAACCAAAGAGGCGAACGAAACTCAACAATTTTTCTGGGAACATTTCTGTGTAAGGATAAATTGACTTTGAAGGGGCGAGAACGGTTGAGGAGAATCATCATGTGTGAATGCGTGTTCGTATAGCATAAATAAAATAAAAACAAATAAATAATGAGAGAGACCGCGTGCCACTAAGTGACATTATTATAGTGGGCCTTGTATAGCCACGGCCTTTTAATGACTATATGCATTTACATTTATAAGTATTATACCTATGTATCGATGAAAAAAAAAAATTCGAAAAAAAAAGTAACTTGTTATAACAGTCAGTGACTCCTTTATATAAAATAAATCATGTGAGACTTTGAGCTTCGCGACACGTGTTTCATCCTGAACTTTCTAACAATTTCTCGTTTGCAAATGCAAATGAACAACACACATTTACATTTTATCTGATGTAGCCTATTGTTTGAAGAGGCATTTGTGTGTTGCTTGTTCCACCAATATTTCCTGCAACATGGTGAGGTTTATGCGGTCATCAATATTTGCTTACGTACATGAAAAAACGTCAGAGTAAATGAAAGAACGAGTAAACAATATGAAAACAATCATTTGCAGGTTGAGGGAGTAATCGCTCGGAGGTTCGAAGTCTCCTATAATTAAGTAGATCGTCGGTAATGATAAGACTCAAAAAAAAAATGCCAGAGTGTGATGGAAGATGATCTCTTTCGCACACGCTAATTCGAGAAGGAGGATAATGAGTAAATAAACAAATGAAAATAGAGATAATGGAGAAATAAATGACGCCAGAGATGTTGAATTAACTTCTTGAATCTGATATCTTGGAGTACGAAAAAAAAAAAAAAATAAATGAATTGAATAATTAAAATAAAGGTTGAATAAAATGAAAAGTGATTGATTGCATATACATACACTGTCGTTGTACAAACCGTAGCGTGTAATTGATATAACACCATACAAAAACAACTGACGACATTTATCGGTAAATTCATTTCGGATTTTCAACGATTTCCATGAACGAACTAAAAATGATTAAAAACGAAATAATAAATAAATAATCTCGGTATCGTTGAATTGAATACATGACGAATGGACTATTCTCCCAATCAATATAGTGGAGGATCCTCGGTTCATTCTTCAATCATGTCGGTCGTTTGTCAGCGGAAAATGAAAAAAAAAATATTGAAATAAAAATAAAGTTGATGAATGGACGGACACGATTTATTTATATCATTGCATAGAACAAAGTTGCAGGGTATAATATATAAAAAAAAAAAGAAAAAAAAGAAACAGGAGAAAAAAGTACGAATGTCGATAACATTTACATATTTAGAAACCATGACGACGAGTAATGATAATTATATTTATTATTCCATCATTAATCTTTGACATTTATATCGATTCGTTCGTACCGCGTGCAATGAATATTCCTGGAAGTATAGGGAACTGGAAAGGGCATCGATGGTGAAAATAAAATTACAACAATTATGGGAGAAATATAACGAGCGATAAACGTTGGAAAGTATCTGTTACATAGAGTTGATGCCGAAACTATGATTCATGTTTTATTGGCAGAAAATAATGATAATTAACACCAACAACGAGTGGATGATACGAAATGTTTCATGAATTGAAATGAATCATCTTCGGTATTATCAGTTGCACTTGATACAAGTAGAAGGATAAAGTATAAATGTATACATTCGGAATTTATTATCACTCCACTGTAAATAACTGTCCAAACTCAGATGAACAAAATTGAAAAGCACGAATACATACACACACAAAAACCCATGAAGAATCAAATAATTATTTGAGTGACACTATTGGCAAATTTTCTGAGAACAGACGAAATTTCTTCATCAATCAAAAAGAAACGAAGGTTCAAACTGCATGCTAGTATTTTCTTGGAAATTAGATGATTATAAATCGTATTATCGAGAAATCGAGGATGATTCTGTATATAAATGGAAAATAAAATGAACAGATTAATGCACAAACACAAAATCAAAGTCAGATTACATTCACCGCTACTGCATATTAACAGGATAGACAGAAAGAAGATGGAATCGATTTACTTGAGGGTTCGAATCCTTTTTTTCCATTCCTGGGAATATATCATTGATAGTTATGGCACTCAAGCACATACAAACATCCATCGTATATCTACACATTCAGTGACGCGTACACACGATAGATGATGCACTTGTGACGATACAGTTCGTACACTTTAGATAGAAAAATACGTGAAATAAAGAACAAGGAACATTAATCAATATATCAAAGAAAGAAACAAACTGAAAAATATTTAGTTAGTGAATGTTTCGGTGGTTGAGGAGGAATTTTCCTCTACATTTGCATGATATAACATTGGTGTCAATCACAAAGTGAAGGGAGTGTATCACAGGCGAGGAAATTCTGCGAGTATCTCCCTAATTAAATAGAGTTCGATATATAACAAAGAAACAAGCAAAACAAAAGGAAGAACTTGTAGATAAGATATTCGAATTGGAAGGCAACAGAAATCACAGGCGCGAACAGCAGAATATTGAAAAGGATATGGAAAAAGAACAATTATGTGCGTATTTCATATCATTTTGCTATCGAGTGACTCTTCAGAAGTTTTCACATGGAATTTATCATGATTCGAATCATCGATAGAATCTTGTTGAATTTTTTGTTGATAATCGGAGTTATCGTACGTGTTGTTATTTCAATGCGGATCATTTATCAAGAGCCACTAATGCAAATGGGGAAGATAAATTAGTATCAAGATTGCATTGCGAATGGAGATATTTCACGATGGAAATGCGATTCAAGACAGGCAATTAAAACTTTGCATAAAGAAATTGAATTTATTTCGGTCCTCGAATATGTCCCTAGAGCTTGTGAGACTTTATTGATAAAGATGATAGCAGTGGTAAGTGTTGGATTCTGTGACTTGATATTGGCATGAAATAATTTATATTAATTTGATAATTCATATCGACATGTTGAAGTGAAACGTGTGTCATGAATTTTCGGAAGTGTAATTTTAAATTAAACGACGCGGTGTGAGATCAATCGATAATGAATGTCATATTCATTCTGCTGCAACGTGCTCAATTAATTGATAATTAGAAAATCTTAAATGCCCAGTAACAGTATTATGGAATTTACCGAATAACAAATTTTACCTACTAATTGATTGTAATTGAATACAAAGAAGTGAAACTATGGAAATAATAGAAAAACTGGTTGGAGAATAAATATCAAAAAATCGATATTCCTTTTGTTCATACAAAAAATATTTTAATTACTGATTTTGCATTTTTTTTTCTTTTATTATTTTTGTGGGAAAAAATTACTATTCAATGTATAAATGTATGATTACTTTAAGTTCAACTCAAATACGCTGTTACTGTAATAAATTTTATCGAGAATGAAAATATACATCAAAACAGTGGAAAACGTAAGAGAGAACAGGGAAAAAGATCCCATTGTGAGCATATTCGCCGTTATAAATCACAAATTAATCTTTCATCTTGCTCGATTTGTTGAGATTTACGTTCGTAATATAATTGGCAAATGAATTCTATCAAAATTTTGAATTGACTTTTTCTTCAACTTTTGTGTCCTTATCTTTCATCATAAGTCGACGATATTCTTCTTGTTTTTCCTTTTGTTTCCGTTTACGTTCATTACGTAGTTCTTCTTCAGTCATCGTTCGTGTCGCCGAACCGTTATCGGTACATCTAATGATAGTGCTTGATGGGTGTTGATGTTGCTGCGCAGAATTGGCAGTATTGGAAGACGTGAAAGATCCTGGTTTTGGTTCACTCACTCCTTTTTTTAAAGCACACTCGTTTGACCCAGTCTTATCATGTAATGATTCATACGATACCATTTCTGAGAATCAATTTTTACTCATTCATAAGAACGACATAAAGCAATGACGGACCTTATTCCTATCTTAAATCAAATCAGGTGGAGAAAGGTAAACTTACGTTCAGATTCAGATGATTTTGGACTCAATGGCCTCTTTGTTGTTGTATTTGTGCGTGATTGTTTGATAACTTCGCTACTTTTCGTCATTTCAGTTGGACTATCAGTGGTATAGAGTTTTGTTAATTTTCGCTTATTACTATTCGACGCATGTTCTACCATCTTATTTTCAATCACCCCACCAAAACATAGAAGTGCCTTCTTCAAAGCATTTGTGATGGAAGTCTGCAAATTATAAAGCAGTAATGGGAGAGACAAAATTGATAAATGGCGAGGTGATTAATAAGAAGAGTTTGGAACATGTTCGTGACCATGTCACTTATTGGATTGAAAAGTTACACGTACAGCTCTCGCTGAATATACAGCGTGACCTTTCACAGAGGAATCTGCGTTACTATAACCCATTTCTTCATGAAATGTTCTATCAGGTAGTTCAACACGTACGAACGCTGCACAACCAATATGATATTTTCCCATCACATATTCTACGAAGTCTGTAAAGGAAATAATCATTATAAAAAAAAAATGAAATACATGACTAAATGAATTATGGAAGAATCTATTATCCATCTGAATTGATGGTTGTATTCGTTTTCTTTCTTATTTCTAACCGACTGTCTGTGATGTTACCGCATGACTCCATTTTCCAGTTCCGAATACATCATCAGCAATTGATATTAGATCGTCATAAGTTATACCAGGACTTTTATCAGAGGGTGCATTGCAGAGGGCAATTTCTTTCTCTGGTGAATTGTTGCCCTTCGATGTTGGCTGAAAATTAATTATTATTCATGTAACATATTGAGCTTCCAATTATTTACCACACAGAACAATATATTGTAAGATAACGTTGTCATCAAAGTTACCATCATGAACGAATATATGGAACAGTTTTATGAAGTGTAGATTACTTTGATTGAGGAAAACTCACCATTTTTATGCAGGACGCATAATTCATTTTGATAGCTTTATATCGAATGTAACATAAGTGAAATCAGTCGGGGAATACTGGGAGAATATCAGTTTGAGGTTAGGCTCTCTTAATTGAAGGTATATTTGTGCCCGAAAAGAATTTCGGGTCCCATGATTTTGTTGACATCCGAAATATATCATTTAGACCAACGGTCGGTAACTGTGTGAGTAGAATCCTATGCCTCAACGCAATGAAGTTGCGCAAATTCAACTCTGTGTTTGATTCGCGCGCTGCTATATGGCAGCACTTCCTACTAATTTCACACAGAAGCCACCGCAATTGAAATTTCGGCGTCACAACTCGGTGCATGTGAATTCAAATATAAAATGTTCTTCATCATGAGAATTCATCTGATGTGGGTCCAGATACGGCGGAAACAAAGTGGTGAGTGATTCAATGTAATTTACCTTTTCTGCGATAGTTCAAAACACCTCATCATCATGAGAGAATGTTGCCTAGCGATCCAAATTGTTTCATTCCATTTCAATTCAAAAATTGTGTTCGGATATCAACATAAACAGTGGTTCAGTTAGAATCCCCTCAGTATTCAGAGTAATGCGATGAAAACGAACGAAAAAAGATGATGTCAGATTCGATTTGAACTTTCATCTATTCCCCACGTATTCGAACACCATTCATCTCAATACTGATGCGAGATTTCATTTCCATCGACATTCATCCAGAATATGATTGATGTGGATGAGAATCCAGTTCATATATAACAAATCATATCCATTCCCTCCAGCTGCCAAAAGTAGGAGTAGTCTGGAGATCTCCATCTAACAAACAATGAATATCTGGATCCAATGATGCTATTTGTGTGATTATCTCCAATAGAGAGTCTTAATATTACACCCAGCTCTTTTGATCATTTCTGCTTTTATTTAGTTTCACAAATGCCCCATCAATGTCGCACTTTTAAATTCTCCCATCAAGATGCCCAATAAACATCAACTTTTGATAAAATCAATGGCAGAAGGTAACCCAACTTTTCTCTCATGTAGGGGTTTGATTTTCAACAAGACGAAAGTTCACCCCAATCCTGAAATCAAAAACGTTCATTGTGTATGTCTTCGTATCGGAAAGCATCAGAACAGGAATTTTTGAGTTATAAAAACAAATCGACAGGAGAATCCAACCATTATTCAATGAAATATTCAAGTTTGAATATTTTTACCCAGTGTGTTATCTTACTGAATCGATATCTCACTTGTAATGTTGCCACAGAGCACATATAACTGACCTAACGGCGATTATATATGTATATACACTGTTCTGGCTTATGTATCCTGTATTATATGTATATTTGTGTGCATATATCCGTCGACAAATTGTCCCAACGTAGCAAATACGAAATTACCAGAGCATGTAGTTTCCATTCGTGTAATTTTCCTCTGTTCCTTTAATCTTCACGGCTTGTAGCCGTGTATGACATCATTATGATGATGTAAGTCAACTCAATAATAACAACAATAATAATTATTATTATCATCTAGCAAGAGCTTACATTCTAAACAAAGTCATTGACCGTGGATGCGTTGCTACATTTACAGAGCTTCTGGGGAATATAGTTAACTGACTTGGCTTGAAATATTTTCTCAGGGATTGTCTGTAAATGTTTGATCACTGGTTGCATTACCAATTAGAGCTCCAGTTGATGATGAGACGATGGAATTATTATGATGTGTTTCGATTCCCATCAGTGTTGAATTTTCAAGGAATTCTGAGCTAGATTGATAAGTTGTGATTGCCAATTATTTTCCATTGTATTTACTTATTATCCATTCCTCATACTTTTCTTATCGAATATTGATCATTACGGTTGTCTTCAAGTATTATTTTTTCTTGGCAACTGTAATTGTATATATGCATACCCACAAATTTCTATATGAGGCAAATGGGTTGGCCTATTAAACTAAAATTACTCAATTCGATGTTAATCGGATGAATTATGGCTTGAAATAATAGCAACCAATGGAGCAAAAGGTTTTATACATCTATACCAAGGTGTTTGTGGCTTTTGCACCAGGCCAAAACTCTATGTGTACACACATACGTGTATATAACTGTGGATGGTATGCTTTGTACTCACGCTACGTCAGGCATAAATTTCTCCCTTCATTGGTGCATACATCGCGAGCATCCACGTTGTTGCGATATGCCCGAATATACATAGGTCTATATATACACTCTCACATGTGAGAACATACTTGTATATATACGGAAAACGTGACGGTGAGGTATTATCATTTCTTACGGTTTCCAGACACGCCAGCATGTGTGTGATTTTCGTCTGAGCGACTTTTCTGACCCCACACTCTAAAGTAGTATAGGTAAAGCAAATGTCTTTGTGTGTGTTGTTACATTCACAATGCGCTCAATTTTGCATGGAAGTAATCGACGTCACAATTTATATCGCTACGTTTTTTTCTTATCGTTCATTGATCATCATTTTGAATTAATACAAATGTCAACTACGCAGAATTGAGCAATTTATTTCGTATATTTTTGCAATGACAAATTACTTTTGAATCATCGTTGTAGGGAGATTGTGGATCATTGAACTGAATTGTTGGAGAATCAGAAACGCTCATTTACTTTTTGCAGCTCTGTATGAATATGATTTTCTTCCACAATCATATCTTCGTTTCGTCAATATTGACATTGGGTTTTTCATGTTTGGTCAATAATGATGGTTGCTAGATTGACACAGTAAATTGGTCGTATTAATATTCATTGGATGTAGTCGATATAATTGGGGAATATGAAGAATTTCTTCTTTTTTTCCGGGATTATCCAAGAAACCCGCATGATGAGGAGCGTGAATTTACGTTGTGTTACAGTCGATAGAACGTTTGATAGGAATGTCAAAGGAGACTGGTCTATTGTTCCATTGGGTTTATTCCAGATAAAATTCTACTACACATACATAACGACGAGTTATATATATATATATATATTCTTT
>JABMBR010005175.1:0-17610 GCA_018881525.1 Meteorus sp. PSUC_FEM 10030008
TATATATATATATACATACATACATATACGAACTATTCCTCCACAGAGTGCTCGAGGTAAATGTATTTCGTGTTCCTATAGATCATTAAATGTTAACGAGATTCTCAATTCCTCCATTTGGTTGATGAGTCGCCGCACGACCATCTGAACACGCATATAGATTGAAAATTAACTTATATGAGCGCCGACGAAATATATGGTATATACACAATAGTCGTATAGATTCTAGTTTGCGCCAGGGCATGAGTAAGGGTCTGGAACTGTAGAGCACGCGTGTAGTTTTTATGGTAAAGATACATACGAGGTCACTGATGATGTGACCTATTCCTCTTAGGACTTCATAGATAAGGTCAGAAGCAACGGATTTTTTGATATGATTTTATACCCTGAATTCGATGGTTTCTGAGTTATTTGAGACTGTATTTTTTCAACGAAAATCCAGATTGGACCTCTTAGAATGGAAAATTAAACAAGATATCGTGTTTATTATAGCTATTCAAATGTTATCTCATGGGAAACAATGTGTGTAATCAAAATAAAGAATAATTTAGCCAGAAGCTGCAGCGCTTTATTGAAATTCAGGCATTTGAAGATCATGTTATTGGAAAGTTCCATAATTTCCGGCAAAATTATTATTAATTTTGATTAAATAGATTGTTTTTCATGAGATCAAATTTGAAAAGCTACAATAAACACGGTGTTTCATTTAATATTCCATTTTGAGAGGTCAAATTTGGATTTTTGTTCAAAAAATACAAAGTCTTAACTCAGAAACCATTGAATTTAGGGTACAATATTATTGAAAAAATCTGTTGCTTTTGACCTCATCTATAATGTTATAAGAAGAATACGACACAATACCAATAACTCTGTCTAATCGATCGAACCAGTGGCAGAGAGATGTAGAACTACTATATAAATGTATTGTATGTAAGTATATAATATACTTATGAGTCTGTGTTCGAGTCTATACCATATAATGCAGAGGAGGCATATCCTTGTCTTCTGGATGTACACTTGCCTTAATGTCAACTTCTACCTGTTTTAATAATCACGACATTGTTGAAC
Source organism: Meteorus sp. PSUC_FEM 10030008 (assembly GCA_018881525.1). NCBI lineage: Eukaryota > Metazoa > Arthropoda > Insecta > Hymenoptera > Braconidae > Meteorus > Meteorus sp. PSUC_FEM 10030008. Next base: position 1,069 of record JABMBR010005175.1, read on the forward strand.
TCGGGAAATTACCTGAACCAATTTCGACTAGAAATCACAACCACTTCCGCTTCTATTGTATTGGCACAAATACCTCACGATTTACAACGGATTGTATGAATTATTTATTACAGTTATAGATAAAAAAGTTCAGCAGACATGATTGATGTTCAGTACTGTATGAATCACAGTAGTACAATGAAATTTATATATTCAATTGCATCCTTTATCAAACTTATTATTAGGCTTCTATTACTGAACCGAGATTTCATATGTTGATTTTCCCAAAAATGATTTTTGTCAACAAATTTTACGAGTTTTCGAATTAGATATGAGTAATTATAATACATTGAATCTGGTATGGAGAAGTCAGGATGATAATGTGTACAGACAAGAGTACATTCACATATATTACATTCATATTGAGTACATGTTATAAGTGTAATAAATATATGTGCTCACTAAAAAATAAAGTTTTTTGGGAAAAATGGATCAATGAAATTAATAATCGTAACAACCCATCCGACCAAAGGTTTTTCACCTTTAATTCATATTGAATCGCGGATATGATTAGTTGACTGATCGATTGACGAATCATTTGTTCCCATTGACCGGCTCCGACATATCAATAAAGATCAGGAAATGGAACTTGAGACGAAACGCCAGAGTGCAAATGATGTAGCCCACGGAGTTCTTCCATTGATGTAGAAGCTTGACTATTACTATCACCAAGAAATGCAGAATTTGCAACTATGTTTGGTGAATTACCGGTAGACGATGAAACTGGTGTGCCTGGACATCCTATGCTATTGCTGCCAGCATTTCCCTCTTGTCTCATTATATTTCGTCTCCATTTTGCTCTAGCATTTTGGAACCACACCTGTTAACGATGTACCAATGAATATCCACTACGGTGCGTAGCATCCATATTTAAATGGTGCATACCTGAAGTACGCGTTTTGATAATCCTGTTTTTTGTGCCAACTGTTTCAGATCCTTTGCATCTGGATTCTGATTAATTGCAAAATAACTCTTCATCGTTCGTAATTGATGATGTTTGAAGCTCGTTCGCATACGTTTTGTCCGCTGACTGTGATGCGCTGGGCCAGGCGAACCAACAGTTGTATCGTATGCAACCAATGATTCCATTGATGATGACAATTCGTTTGGATGGAGCAATTCTATTAATTCATAATATAATTATGCATATATAGTGATTTCACAACTCAATAATATGAAGATACATCGTTCAGATAAACGTGTTAACAGCAAAAATGAAGCAGAATATGCACAGAATACTATCAACATTATTATTATGTCACATTCAGTTGTATTGAATTTTTATGAATATATAGAGATGATATCGAATATTATGATGAGGATAAGTAATTCAATTTGGATTTCATATTTAAATAAATGCTAAGAACCATTCGTTTGAATCATTTCAGAAATTTTGAAATTGGCGAAAAAATGATGGGATGAGTTGAGATTAAATAAGAAAATGTTATTGATATTTGATCGAGGTCAATACATACTATTCATTCATGGGAATATGGTGACTGTGTGCTGATGATGATTTTGTACCATTCACGACATATAAATATCGTGTAAAATGTATTAGAGATAAATATCTAATGATCAATTGCAAACTGTCATTCGCATAAGGCGGGATAAGAATATCTCCATAACAATCTATCAACAAAACATCATCACCATTCTATTCTATAATCACACACAATATATGCGTAACGTTGAAACTTCGTGAACGGAAACACAATTTGTCATGTGATGAACAGAAGTCAAAAATGGGTTATTACTTGGTGTCACAAGTTAATATTGTCATGACATAATGCAACAAGGGGAGTGTGAGGTGCACTGCATGATAGGCAATGTAGAGACAACGCAGCAATGAAGACAGGACATGAAAAGAAACGGAAGACGAGGCAAACTATAAAGGAATGTAGGTATCGGGGTTCGCCGGCCATTCTGGTCGCAGTGGCTGGGTATTGGTCCATCGTGGCGTTCTTTTCCGGGAGGGAACGGCCAATCGATGCATCTCACAGTCGATACCCATCTGTCACTGTCCCCGCGAGCCCCAACAGTATAATGCATATACCCATATTCACGGTTGAACTTCATTTTTCTTCTCTTTATATACCTCCCACATTTTTTATATTCATTATTACATTGTTCGTTCTCTTTATTATCTCCACACTCGTTCTCCATCATCTCGTGTTTCGTTCGAATGTATATTCATGTATTTCTGTGCAATAGTGCCATGTAGATGAATGAGATATTAATAGGTGTTATTTGACTGGAGTACGATGAAAATGAAACATCAGTGAATGGGAACATCTGAGAATTTTATGTGTATTTATTGTTTGCCAAATCGGTATCCTTGAATCAATCATGGTGTAATATTGAGCAGAAGGGGGGATGCATCGAGCGGCTCAATGAGTGGATTGTAATGGTTTGGCTGGCATGCAAAGTATAATTGCAAGTATTTACCGTTCTACATTAAATACCACATGTATTTATTCTGCGTTCAATAGTAAACTGAATACACACATGTGGATCCATTGTATTTGTAAACCAATCATTTTGGCAATGAATGCGTTTATGTTCGAGTAATTCAGAATAAAATTTGAATAATGTAGAATATGATATTCGTATGAATAGTAGTATGATGTGTTCAACGATGTACATCTATCCAATTCAAACATACGCCACTGTATGAATGTATTGATTAACGTTGAGTTATAATAATTACCAAGTCCACCAGCTGCTAATCGCATGGACACTGACATTTCGGATCTACTGACTTCTGACAATTTTCTCTTGCGTGGCCTTCCTTTTTGACCTGTTCCAGTAGACATAATTGGGCTGTGCTCAGCAGCGCTATAATAACCAGGAAGTGGAGACATACCAGGTGAACCAATTTCTTCGATACTCCCTGACGTATTGCCGTAATCCGTGGCACAGCAAATCAGTTCATAATGAGGTCTTAAAAATCATAAAAACTGTATAGGAATGATATCGTTTTTACGAATGCGTTGAATAAATTTACCGGCAATAGACGAGACCATTGCGCTGGCCAAAATGATCTCCCTTATTGAGTGGAATACTGCAAGAGGCGCACACGAAGCATGCGACATGGTAGACCAAGTCTTTAGCTCTCATCACCAATTCTGAGGCAGAGATTCCAGCCCGACATCGCGAACATCTCGATACTGCAAATAAACTATACCAAAAAAAATCAAGGTTGTAACAATGCACAAAATCATCATTTCAAAAGTGTATATTTGACTGTACAGCATTAATGCTTGCATGTCACACGTTGAACACTCGCCTGACGGTCAGTAACAATGTGCTTCAACGAATTGTTAACGTAGAAGAGGAAACAGGAAAGGAACCTCTTCGCTATTGCATTGGCCCATCACGATATTTTATAGAAATGACTGATGTCGCAGCACAGCTCCAAGACAAAAATTCCATTCTCGTTTCCCAAAATGAATGTGGCTGAGAACTTTAATGCTACACATATGATAGCAGCTACATCCCGAAAGTCATGATTACCATATTTATAATCCCCCTCCCCGAAAATTTTCATTCTAGATGGAATAATTAGATGAATGATTCAGGAGAGGTGATTCGGGAACAGCGCGAAATTCTGACCAGTGTGTGCGTGCGTGTAAATATAATCTTGTGAACACCAATGTTTGTGCATGGAGACAAGAGTCATAAGACTGTCAATTTCACTCTGTGATATCACGAATCAATTGTTATTCATCGGATAATTTTCACCAACAACGGATACTCTACAAGAATCTATGGTATCTCCACAATAATAAGGATGCTTGAAAATATAAATGCGAATGATGATGACGATAAATTTTTGATGTTTATTCATCATCATTCTCAGCTTATTGGATGTAAATATTTATTGCCAGAAAAATAAACAAACCCGTAATATAATTGCGGTCCCCAATGGAATAAATTATTCATACCAACCGATAATAATCTTCTTTGCAGTAAATATTGCCCTCTCGTGAAAAACATGTCAATTCAGCAGCCAATGGGGCACGACATTGGAAGCATCGGAGACAACCGCAGTGCCATGCGCGATCGGCAGCCCTCAAATACCATCGCTCAAAAATATTACGGCCACAGCCTCCACATCCAAGTCCACACCCATTACCATTATTACTACTTCTACCTCCATTATCACCACTAGCAATGTCTGACGATTCATCTCTCTCAATGCGACTTGTGTTATCGCGACTAGCCGCAATTATTGACCCGTCCCCAACTGGGGGCGAATTGTTTCCACAGCCAACTTCCTTCAGCATAACGTATCAATCATTACTTCGTCATCCTGAAAAATCAGTGATTATTCATGATTGCAACATAATCATACAAAATACAACATTACATGACGTATCATATTATGTGGCACAATTTTCAATACATCATTTTTGTATATGAAATTCATATTGTTGCTGCGTTGACTACATGATGCTGAGAACGATTGAGTTGAGCAAGCGCATTAAAATGTAGATGAAGGTAACTGAAGTATTGACTATGGATTATATATCGTTGTATTGAAGATTGCGATCATCGTTTGTATCGTTTCACAAATGTTCCATAACAGAGTCATTCGCGTTAACGGCTACGCGCATTGTGAGCAACAAGAGGAAAGGATACAGTGATCCTGAACATGAAAAAGAAATGAGGAAAGACAACAAATAAAGGTAGAAGAATGAAGAAAAGATTGGGAAAGGGGGGGGGGGTGTCGCGGAGTCTCGTTCATTCAGGACACGCTCGGAGGCGCGTGCTCGTGCTCATACTATACGCACGGCAATTCATGAATGAAAACAATTCGTGACCGGCGTCCCGTTAATGAATGAATTCGTAAGTATATATAGTAACTTAGTTTGGAATCAAAGAGGCAGCAGTTAAGTAGTATAGAAGCCGAGGTGAACGTCCGGCACGTTCCTTCGACTTCTCTCCCATCTATCCACCTGCATGCTCTTCTACTCATTATTTTTAACCTCACCAGTACATGGTATATTCAAATGTTTATATATCAATTATCCCGCATTTACATCATAGCTAATGACGGATTTGTGGTAATTAGAATTCAGCAGTTCAATAACAAAACGCTCGACCTCGAAAAAATGTTATTATATACGAAACTCTCCAACGCTAAAAGTGGTCATGGTGGATATTTTTGACTACCCATTCAAAGTTTTATTCTTCTATTGGAATGAACAAAATCGATCTGTACGAATTTTTACATCAATTATCTCTTTTTGATTATTTATATATTATCACCTACGAGATGTTCGTGCATTCCATCTGTTATATTAAAAATTCCAATATTAAAGAAGAATAGCTATCGTTGGCAACTCCACCTAAAGGGGTTGCTTGTGCTATTTAGATCACAGGTTATGCTGGTGTGTCATTCAGTCATTGGTTTCTGTGTTACCTGTCCGTAGTAATGTTTTGAACCTTCCTTGATCGGACCAGTATGATTTTCATTATAATTTGCACTATTTTCCATAATTACAAGAGTAGAAAAATTATTCGAATATCAAGTGCTAAAGAAGAAGAAGAAGAAGAAGAAGAAGAAGAAGAAGAAGAAGAAGAAGAAGAAGAAGAAGAAGAAGAAGAAGAAGAAGAGAAGTAGAGGGACACGCTGTGCATATTGTGAAGCGTATTTGTCCCCATTCATTTACTGATTTATCACGCAGAATCTTGAAAGTTTGTTTTCATCAGATAAATGATATGTCTGCTGAGTATCAATTCTTTTCACTATTATCTATGTGCAAATGATAATGCCAATCAATATTTTGCTGAAATGGATATTATTATAGTCGCTGTACACAAAGCAACAATATGTAATCCATCATTATTGTGAGTTCACAGAATATTCACAACTCTACATGCAACGGATCGTATTCGAACTTTGTGAAACCGTTTACAATTTCTATTGAGTAATTACATTCGATAATTGTGACCGTAATGGTTACTGCCAGTATTAGCGAAAATCATAAAACAAGAAAAACACCGACTCATTATGACATCGATTTGAAACAGTAACAACATGTTGCAAAAATTTGAGACCAACGAAAAATGTCGACCTACATTATACAATAATGATATTTGATTCATTTTCGGAATGTGTGGTTTTCATTTGACTGAAATTCCAATGTCTTGAAAATTTTTTCTACAGGATGAAGACAGAGTGATTGTGTTTCGTGTGGCTGCAGCACAATTTTTCTTATTACATGAACCCACATGCGAATCACTTATATACACATACACATACATGTTACACATTCTTTAGAATGTGTTACTGGTTGATGATGGAGATACATTGTTCATTCAAAAATTCGCACCGGTTCTCATCTAGACACGACCACTCACAGAAATATTTATCTCACATCGTAAAGAGAAATGCACACCCGATCACAATATTTGCCTCACTTTTCACCTATGGATGCGAAAGTAAATTATGATCGCAAACGATTGTGTTTTCTTGTATTGTTCAAGTTACACAATGTGTGATGAGCTAACTTTCCACATCACCAAGTTAAATCATATCATAACACTCATACGGATCGCTATACAGATAGAGAAATGAAAAAAAAAGAACAAATCAACTGGATGAAAAGCAATTCGGGCAATGCAATAAATATGTTCCGTCGGTCCTCCACAAGCCAAGCCGAGAAAACAGCGTGACGTTGGAGGTAGTGAGAACTAGCCACCGGCGGTACCGAGCGCCTTTACGAACAAAAAGGGAGAAGAGAGGGATGATTATCTATGTGTGTCCGCATACACTGACGCAAACGATCGCAGTGCGCCGAAATGGGGAGGAGTGTGCTAACTCAAAGGGGTTGGAGAGTGCTCATCACGCGTGCGCGCCAATTCTCTGTCTTTCTTTATACTTTCTCTCCTGTTCCAGCTTCAGTGAAATTGAGATTTACAAATGACGTGAGAGGGGGTTTTGATAAATGAAAAAAAAAAAAAAAATGACCGAACGACGAAAATTGATCATTTTTCTAATATTGTAGAATGATAAAATTGGAAGAATGTCAAGTGAATAGAGATATGTGTGTAATGTGGAAATACACATTTTATTAGAAGAACGCGTGTGTTCTCTCGTAAAATTACGAGTCGATTTTCAAAATCTATCGGGATTAGTGGTGGTATTTCATGTGTGCAGCGTATCATAAACTATGAGGATACCTAGTTTTATCGTCGGCCTTCATCCATATCAATTATCCCCGTTATCACATGAATTGATTACATATTCCACGCTGTCTGTCGACACCATATGAGATATTGTAACGGCAGTATGTAATGCAAAATTGATTGATAAACAAAAGGAGAATGGATGGTAAAATTAATGGTGAAAGAAGAAACAGGAGGTGTCTTCTCACATGTTTCGCCATATTTGGTTTGATAAATAATTAACGTGTATTAATTGTCGGAAAAACTGAGCGTAGTATGTTGGTTCGCTCAGTATATGAGACGCAGGTTGGATGGACCAATGGTACGTGGTGCAGTAACAATTGTGATGTACGTTGTCATTGGTTACAGACGGAATTGCATCGTCGAAACGAGAGAAAAGAAGTGGTAGTGATGATCACGATACTTATAGTATCGTTCGATTATATCTATACATCAGCTCGCACTCGTCTTCTGTTGCCGATGAGAACACATCTACTATAGTTATATTATGACATATATCGAGAAATACACGCTCTTACCAATATCGTGTCGGCATATGAATGAAAAATAATAGCAGTTCTGTACCTTGAATCAATTTCAATTTTTCATATCATATTAGAACTGAGCCACGGTACAATTCAACACAAAAATGTCAATTCACTTGTCGCATAACGTTTGTGAGTTTTCTAGTATGATTGATATGTTTCAGATAATTTTTATGAAATTCGTGCGATGACGGCTCAATGAAATATCTCTTGAAGCGAGTGTGAATGAGTGTGTCGATATAACCACCGTCGGTCCGATGGTAACATTCAATCGTTGCTGGAGCATTCATTAGAAATATAGCATTTAGAAATGTCTGCTGTATATTTATATCGGTGAATTGATATCATGCATCATCTTAGATGGAAAAAAACGTAGTTTGTAACGATATAATGGGAATATTGGTGTTCGTGTATGTGGCACAATACACAACGGATCAGTGTCATCCTCTGTTACATGCCTGCTTCGGGAAATTAATGAATTGTAATTTTTTCTTTGTGTTTTTACGTTGTTTGACAGATCATCAACATTTTTCGAGAATATATATGATTATATCTATGTATATTCACAATATTCAACGTACGAGTGTAGAAATGAGACCAGAAGAAATTTCAGTTGTTTATATATATGAGTGGTGGCAGGCGCCATATATCCTGCAATCCAATACGTATCGTTAAAAACCCAAGTCGCACATTGAAGCGTTATTTATGTTTTGACACGGCGCCTTTCTTCGACCGCTCCCTCTACTCTAAATTCTCCTCCTCATATACGTACCATATTCGTCGCGTCGCACATCCTTCCCCTGGGCTCCAACATCTCTTCTATAGATGTATGCATAACGCATATAATTGCCTCTTTCGACTGCAAGAAATATCCATTTTGCCCAACTCTTCATATCACACCATCACTTTTTTTTTCTTCATTGATATTCATAAATTATAGATTGATGTACGATACACATAATCAATTCACTTATATTTGTTAGGGATATGAGATGTGAAAGAAAAACCTAATAGAGCATCTGGCAAAACATGTTCATTATTTGAAGCAGTAGCAGAATACGCTCGATGGTGGAAAATGAAAGATGTCACTCACGGTGGATAGTTGCATTTCACAGCAATGACTAAACAGTTTTGATTTCTTTTGTTCTGATATGACAAATGATTAACAATACATTAATGTCGGTAATAAATGTCCAAGAATTCAATCCATTTCATTTACATCGTACCAATGTTTCTTTTCGTTATCAATTTACATGTTCGTCCAATGATAATTCTACTTAAATTTTCTGCTACCACGATATTCATTATTCATACATTCGATCAGTGATGAGAGTGAATGAGTCGAAAACTGTTTATCCAACCAACAATCAACAATGATCCTTGGAATCAAACTCGTCTCATCCATCACGGTGTACCCGCTTCGTTAATCTTCAGGGGACACCCAGTATTTACGAGTGTCCGTATGTATATGTAAAATATGAAACGAGGCCGATGGTGCACTACGAACCAATATGGATCGGAATGTGTGACGTCACCATAGTATCAATAGCTTATTCAGTGGAATCAGGGTGTCGCTGTATGAGTGTATTGTATATTTACCACACGCCCATACTCACATATATTTAGTAGATAGTGGAGTTGGATACGTATAGAAAGCTTCAGGCTATTATCACTAAATATTCCAACTTGCAAATACTTCTGGCAGAGTTGAAGGTCTCGTTTGCAGGCTTAAACAGGCATAAACACACAGGGCATCCAATACATTTGACCTGTCCGTAGTGAATATTGATGGCGGGATGTACCAGATCCACACTTTTTGAAATCTTGTTATAATTTTCATTTAAAAAAGTTCTCAATCTTAGCTCCAATCAATTCACTCACTGTGTGGCCAATTTCGATTTTATTCACATAAATACTCATGTTTCAATATATCGCCAGACTTAAAATTAATGTCATTTCATATATTCACAACACAATTTTTATCGAGTTGTATTCTGTGTCAAAAAAGTCTCATCATCGCTAATTTTCGCCTACGTGGTACATTAACAAGAAGAAATCTAACGCACATTCAAAGCACGAATGAATCAGCAACGGTACATGTACGTATGCAAATATAATAATGGTGTAAATGCTGATTTTGAATATAAGAAAATATATGTTGATTTGTCCTGATGATATTGTTATGATATCGTGATTAAGCAAGAAATGTAAACCATATCATATGTGGCCCGATACTGGTTACGGCTGGTCAATGTTCTCTATTGGCAATATACACATTTCTGATATTAACATAATAGATCGGTAATTTCGCTCTTGTCACTGATGAAGCAAATTCATATTTAACACAGAATAACTGGGATATCATGATGAACTCGTGATTCACTATTCTGTATATAAGGGAGCTGTTTGAACGACAAATTGATTTGTGGGGTAAATTTCAACCGAAAATTCATGTCGAACTCTGTGACTTTTCTTGGGACGGCATCGTACACCAAAGAGTAGCCAACAGTATCGAACATGGATGTGAAGCAAATAAAGCAAATGGATGAAAAATCACAAGTCAAGCTAATGAACATCAGTTGAAATTCAATAAATATTCACTCGTATAAGTCAATACGGTACGTTACTCATGGTTATTGGAGTATTCGCATTCAAAAATATGACTTACCATCGATATATACATAGGCATTTGAATCAAGTGTGCCCATATGTAATGCTACACAGACATGAATACATACAGCTGAAAAGTTCCAATAAGAATTTGCCGAGTAATAGCTGCACCGCTATTAAATTCTCTCGCGATGGGTGATGGAAACCATAGGCCGAGCAGGTAGTTCGCTAAACCCATGTCACCTTCATACACTCATATAAATTTGAGGTTATTAAAAAGCAGTTTCAAGATGACTCGCTTCTTTTTGTTACATCTTTTTCTTCCTTCATTTTTTCTCTTCTCATCTGCTTACAACAGAACACTGACACGTCAAATGTTACAAATGTTAAGACGTGTTTGCAGCGACAGTCCTATTTCACCAATGACACCTCTATATATTTGCCTAGTCACTGTGAGTTGGTGCGAAGAACTTCCGATTCACTTTTAAAAATTATCATATCAGTATTGTCAATATAATTATAGGAAATTTCAGCGCGAGCACTCATTACTTGTGCTGCAATTTCATTTTTCGTTGTATCAATTGCAAATCATATGATGCTGCGCTATTATATCATTTGAGCTATTATTCATGCCCTTCTGAACTTTTTTTTTTCTCTGACAAGTAGTGAATTAAACATTCACCAAAACCAACGATCGTATCAGAAATATTAAAAATTATAATGAATAAACCCTATCACTGTGAATTGAAGTATTTGTTAATTTTCATTCGTGTGACTTATATACAGTATACGCATGATAATATTATCACACGCGAAACGGATGGTTTCGGCAGTGCCATGGTGTTGATCCGTTGAGGACGTAATTAATGAAAAAAAATTCCAATATACCCGTCTCAATTCTTAACCTAGACTGATTTATCCTATTCACTGAGATTCAAATGGTCATCAGGAACAAGATGGTATGAATGTTAAAAAAGAAAAGTGACAATGGATTTATCAATCTGATGAACGTCTGTGTGTGAATATGTGTATGTGTGTTCAGTTTTTTCCATCTTTCATGTCTTTGTTTGTACTATGAGCATGTATGCTTTTGTATGTATATAGGCTCATTGGTGTGATGATGATTTGACATTACTAACGTCGTATGTGCCAGCATTATTATCAACTGTTGTGTGACGAAAATTCACCTGCAGCTATAACTTCTACCTCTGTCATCAATCAGAATCTAATCTGTGCTCCCATACATTGCCACTTCCATTCATATAATTCAAATAACATGTAACTATCTAACGGATGCATATTTTTTCAACATCACAATTTATATTCTCTCTTTTCACTTTGACGAAAAAATTTTCTTGATACGTTGAATTGTAACTGATGATCAATTCTCCATATGTGCACTAATATACAGAACGGTATTGCAATTATATCTGTCAACCATCATCATCATCATCATCATCATCATTATTATCATTGCAATCAGCCATTATGACTGTGCTCATTTCGAAATACCATAACATTAATTTATATAGAGCTGAGTGTGGTTAGTCATTGCTATTCAGCACCGTTTTTGCATAATATGTGATTTTACATGTACATTCATCCATTTGTCATATTGACATACAACATATATATATTCAAACTCATTTATTGTGTCCATTGTTAGATATGAGTATAAATTTGAACATTTTCCATTCCAAATCTGGGAATAGAATGATCAGCGGCTGTTACATACACATGCCTCACGATATCCTATCGATATTGTGTAGAATAGTTTTTTACATCGTACATAATTTGTTTCACAAGTGAGTTGAGTGTAGAATTTCAATAATAATTTGCACAAGCACTCAGCTATTCTGCCAAAGTTGTACGAATAGTGGCTCAAGAGGGTGCACCTATAATCCATTCATCAAAGCGGCGTTAATACAACAGAATCACCAGACCCACAATTCACCCCACTACATACCATATATATGTACATTTGTACTGATATTGCTTACGCCAACCATTGAATAATATTTGGCCAACATGAAATTCACGTGCGATACATATGCATATATGTAAATATTCGAAGCGTGTAATTCACAGTGTCTGTGAATTTTTCAAAAGTATCCGATACGATGGATTATATTAATGGCAACTGGTGAAGATTGTGAGAGGGTGATAAAAGTAAAGAGATTCGTCACAGATCTGATTCGGTAAGCGTTTTCAGTATTGGTAATGAATAATGGGTACACACATGTGTGTTTCGTGTAGATATTGTGCAGTAATCGTCATACCCCTTGTATATTTATGTGTATGCTTGCTCGTTCCTGCGCTCTCTCCAATCATATCTTCTATTGTGAGATGACCCTTATATCATATAGTCAATACAACACAGTACTTGCACGAGGTCCTATGGTTACGCGGTGCGGGTAACTGGTGCGTACAATACAAGTCAACACGGCTGTCTGCGTAATGAAGTAGTTTTAGAGGGTTCAAGAAAGCTATGGAAAGATAGAGTGATGGCGATGGGGTGAAAGTGAATACACGAGGACACCAATATCGAGTACACATAAGTCTACATAAGAGAAACGCTACTAATTGGGGAGGGTAGCCCATTCACTTGCCACAACTCCCAATGGGAGAGACCAACCACCACATATATATATCTCTATCAACCCTTAACATATGTTTCACGTAATCCCCAATGATTCGACTGGCTTGACGTGTGATAAATGTATTTAACTTTAGATTTTTTTATGGACAATCATTGAAAATATGGTTGCGCATATTCGACAAATTATATAATTTGCACACGATGAGAATAATGGAAATGCAATACTGCAATATTTATATTTGGATATGATGAATTAGTATATCGGAATTAAATCATGGGCCACGTCCAATTCGGCAACAGTGCAACCAATTGAATTGACTTGTTATCAAATTGAACACGATAAAAATGAACATTAGCGTAATGATACATTTTAATGACATCTCCAGACTTACTTCATTGCTATCTGATATTCCATCATCGTCATTCCCACTTTTATTTATTTCCCTGCGAATATGTGAGGTGCGTGAAATCGGAAAGAAAAAAAGAAAAGATTCGATCGGAAACCATTTACCAAACTGTCACGTTCACGCTACTGCAACAAGACGCGGTTTCCATCATTGAGTTCTTCTATTCCACGTGGCTTTACCATACGCTCGTTAGCGTCAATTTCGGGCGTCACATATATCTATTCAACCATCGTAACGCTTGTGAAACATATAAATCTATACGGTATAAGTTCATGTGTATGCTGCGATGAAACATGGTAGGAAGAGGGCTAAATAGATAGACGTGATAGGCGATGAAAAATAAGATGCCAAATTGGAAAAAGCACTTGATCATAATGACATCACTATTTGGGATGTACGACATGACGAAGAGACTGGCTGCTGATTGAATGGACTTGAATGTGAAATCACCATATATGTTTATCCTGACAAAACAAAAAATTTTAATTTGTGGTATGCATGCACATCCTGTGTGACGTCTTATACATATACTCATTCTGACACAACGAATATAAAATTTGACAATGTATACGATAATATTTTGAGAAATTACATATGCAATTACGTGCAATGATGAAAATTCATTAGCGAAATAATCGATTGAGATAGTATACTTTATGCTGACGTGTGCGGTGAACTTCTCTCTCGAAAGAAAGATTTTTTGCCAAACGTCAAATTCAATGGCAAATTAACGCTCTTCAACAATAAAAATTTTACTTGATAATTCAGACATATTTTATTGAGTACGAAATCGAAAAGTATATGGTAATAGAACTAACGGGATAATAAAGCTATTCAGTCACATTGAAACGATAAAGATTATCAACCCCTCCAATTACATCTATTTATACCGTCACCCCACCAATATATTCTCGCATGGTATAGTAAATCGGCACTAGTAGTTTTGACAACGACCCTATGCCAGACAATAGTGATACTATAAAGGGCTGAGAGCTCTCCGATAACATGAACTACACACCCATTGAAAAATAGTACCGGTGTTGCTTTGTTTCGTTTTGATTCGCGCACTACCTCGATGGCTTACTCCCAAATGAGTGATAACTGTGTATTTATAACCAAACAATACATGTATGTACAGATGAGTTCTGAAAAAAATAGTGTTATTAGCATGTTTATACCTCTAAATAACACAATCGAAGCCCTTTGCATACAAATATGCCCATCAGTATTCGAGTATTTGAAGGGATCCGAGGTTGTTGCGCGCGCGTTAATGTTCCTCCAAAAATCGATGAAAATCTATACGCAAGTCTGTGAATCCGTTTGACAAATTAGACAAGAGGGAAACATTGAGTGAAAAAATGTAGGTATATTTGTATAGTTTGTGATACACATCGAGATCATATTCTGTATAAATTGTCGGTATTCTAAATTTAAATGGATACGGAGGGAAAATGAAAGAAATGAAAAATATATTCATACACATATACACACGTGAGAGAGCTGTTATGTTATAGCGGGCTTGAAAGCATGTTTCGCGTAACGAAGGTAATTTTATTCTTCGCTTGCAGACGGATGGAGTACGATTTGAGTCATGCCAAGGGTGAAAGAGTAGGCGGAAGAGATGGCGGGGGAGAAGTCGAACACAAACGAAAATACGAACGAGAATGAGATGGTGTTATGCACGCGAGAACGGGTAGAAATGGATGGAAGGGTCGGAAGCTGGTATGATGGAGAGAATGGAAGCTATTCTAACAACTGCCGCGTCGAGTTTCATGCTCCAGTAGAAAAAAAGAACGAAGGAAAAAAAACAGACGACTTATTTCTATATCCCACCACATAGATAGATTTTCAGCATTTTTTTTTTATAAGAAGTCTGAAATACGTATTTTTCATAGTGTCCTCATATTCGTTGATAATACCTGACAGTAATATATATATCTCATAGGTGCATGACATTCAGATATTATAATAGTGATGGGCCAGAACGATGGATATAAGGATTGTTTTTATACAAAACTCCATAGATCCAATTGTGACATTTAGTATCACCCATACACGTGTTCATATGTACATATATGGTTTTTACTTCCGACGTGTTTGATGGATGTCTCTAATGCGTAAACCATCCGAAATAACACGGATGCCATGACACGCCTCTCCATAACCTTCTACGCATCATTAGCCACAACATGGCGAGTTGCAAAGAACTTTCATATACAGTATAGGATACTCATTCTGCAAGCTCAAGTGTTGGGACACAGCCGGTTAGCGGCGAACGGACTCTTGTACTCTTGGTGTGGTGACACCCCCATAGACGTATCGCGTGTCAGACTCGGCAACGGCCTGGCGCCATCATATATCGTCTTTTTATAATTCTCCTTTGAAATCCAACCGCCGCCACTCTTCCCCCCACACCTTTTGCTCTCACTCTCTTTCTCACCCTGCATCTCCTCCGTGTACACACTATATTTCCCACTTCCTTCACCGTATAAACCTATGTAGATTCATGTGTGTATATGGTAAAACGATTGTACATAAGTATATGCTTTAGCGCTTACTGCTTCGTGTCGCTAAATGTCCAAACATTGCTTATATATGTGTGCCACAAGATGAAATTATCCTTTATATTTTTTATACAACATAAACATAACTTCATTCATCATACATCCTCCAACTATCGGATTCCCTCAAACGGGAATAATTTTGCAATAATCTACGCCACGATATCAATTGAAACGGTGTCATTCGTATCCTTTTGTCTATCTTCTGTCGCCCACAAATGTACATTTGGAGAGAAAAAAAGAAGGAAACTACTTGGGAATGCTGTGACAGCCATTATTTAATTTTTCCCGCGTTCATCGTCGCTATGAATGATATCAAGTGGAGATGTATTATTGATCCATGGTATATTGGGTGCCGCGACTAGTCAACCGCGGACAGTTCAACCGCGACGTTTTAACCGCGACATTTCAACCGACAGACATTTCAACCAAATGACAGTTTAACCGCTTATTTATTGAATCATACAATGTTCAAAATTTCTAAATATCAATCACATAAAGATTTTACAATGATAAGACCGTCGCAACATCATGAAGATATTTCAATTTATCGTTTCAATTTATCGTAAATCACAATAATAAGAGACACACCGCCATGTGACACT
>JABMBR010005176.1:0-17582 GCA_018881525.1 Meteorus sp. PSUC_FEM 10030008
TTTATCTATAAATAATTGTATAGTCCAATATCTGTAAAAGTGATCCTCCTCCAGCAATTGACATTGACGATCAAGTCATTAGTTCCGGTAGATCTGGAAAACGCAATAATGTTGCAAACATGATGATATATGTCAGGAGAATACTCAGGAATGATATCCATCCTAAAATAATCACAACATAAGCCCAGGTGGATTTTTTTGGAGTCTGGCTATTGACAAGATCACTGTTATCATCAGCATTGCCTTCCAATAATGCAGACGCTTTAGGATCGAGAATACTCAACAACAAAATTTGACCGACTCTACTTGATATTACAGTTGTCACCAATGATACAATCCATGGTGGTGGTGTATCTTTTGTTTCGATCAGTTTTCGAAACAAGCAAGTCAAAATGAGGGCCACTGCGGTGAGTATCGTTGAGTTATGATAGAATATCACTAGAACGAAGAGGTTGCTCAATGATAGATTGGTTGATAATTGTGAAGTTGAGTATCATATTCATTCGTTGATTTAATATTTACAGATATTTGGAATGGAGTCACTTGACGGCAGTACCCAATGAAGATGTTTGATAACCGTGAAATGACAGAAAAAGTTCACACATCCAAGCATCAAACGTTCATTTGATTGTGGATCAAGCCATAATGTGGAAAGAGTAAGTACTGCCAATACTTATCAAAAAAGAAAATATGATTGGTATAAAATCGTCTTCAACGATGGTGATAAGTGCAGTTGGAATGTAATTGATGATCAGTAACTCATACCTGTTATTTGTGTTCCGTACACGCGCCACAATGGAGTAGAAACGCGTTGTATCATAAAATGTGTAATGTAAGTAGAAAACTCATCGTACTTTGAATATTTCGATGATCTATTCTCGTATTCCGTATGAACTGAAAGGAGAACCCAATCACCAGTATACTGATAATGACGCATGAGTACATCAAAATTATCACGAATAGCGACTTCATTCTTTTTGTATGACCCTGATGAAATTTGGATACTGCAATTTTGTATATCAAACGGCCAATAACTGTAGTCAGCGTCACATCTAGTTTCAAGGAGCACTGAAGGAATACAAGCTACAGCTCCATCGTCCACTAGCATGCAGTTGGTCAGGGGTATTGCCATTTGTACTGAATTTGCACTTGCACTGGACATTTGAATTTCAAGAAAATTCAATTTAACTCATTATGTCTAGTTTTGTTCAAATGAAGAAATTACTCACGCATTATGAACAGTAAAATCTGGCGTCCAAAGATAATGACTTCGCACGAGAATGGTGTCGATGTCGCTATAATCAGGTGGTTTCCAGTGAAGATGATCATCATGCCATGCCTATCAAGTATTTCGTTGATTACACTGACAAATAATTGGAGGTAATGATTAACTCACAATGTATATCCAAGAGTGCACACGTAAGGTGTTCTCGTAGTCATCCTGCACGTTAAAAAATTCATGAATGTGTTGTTATTACTTATTCCATGTACGACTATTCATTCATCAAACGTGTTTGTCGATAATTATTACTTACAAAGTCAATTACTTTTGGAATTATCATGAAACTTATAGATGTCACATTTTTCGGATCTGTTGTAGGTCTTTCACTCGAATCATAGTCACAAAATAAATATCGAAAAAGTTGTAAACTTGGTGATCTATCCTGAATTATATTGCATTCATCCGCATGAACATTGATTACAAGTCCCGCCGTTAAAAAAAGCAAAATATTTTTTATTAGTGTCATGATCCGATGAATTTGCCCGCAAGAGACTTACTAACCGAAGTATGCGAAGTGTCACAAATTGGCATTTCTGTTAAACGCCCCGTGAAAGCTGAAACTCTTGATAGAACAGACCACACGCCCACTCTTGTCATGTCCGCCTGCCTCAAATCAAATGTCTTCTTATTTATTTAATCGAAATAGTGTTCATGAAGAATCTCCGGGATGAGAGTCACCATGAACGATATGATAACAATTTAGTAACGATTTTTCCATCATGTGTCAGTATGTTCTCCCAAGAGCTCGTATGTCATTCGATACTCATCGAATCATGTCAAAGGTATGATAATATCAATAATTGAAAAAATAAAATCGTAAAATATTGGGTTTTCGACAAATAAATATATTTTCACAACAATTTAGGTGTATGACAATAAAAGTTCATAGAAATATCGATTTATTCATCCATATAGTAAAAGAATTAATAAATGTAACTCTCCTCAACCAATGGGGGTGTTTTCGGTAATAAAACTGCAAGTAAAATGATGTATGCGAAAAAAACACCAACGAATGCCATCCATTCCAAAACAATCACACACTCTTGCCAAACTTTATCATTTTTTGTTGTCAGTTGTTCGATATTCTCACTTTCATCAAGTATCCCAGTCGTTGATTTACGTTCCATAACATGCAATCCTAGATATCGACTTGCAGGACAATTGAAAATGTAAGCAGTCGTCGATGCGATCCATCGTGGTGCAGGAACAGTAATTGCATCAACTTTTCGTACGAAACTTGTGAATATCAACGTGAATGCACCGAGGCAAATTGAAATTTCATAGAAAATTACTAGAAAATAGAAATAAGTAATTGTAGACATGATGTAATGCAATAATTTCCATTGTGTTCGAGGATACTCACATATTTTCGGACAACTGATTGCACCATTCGATGGTACATACCAATTCAAATCAAAAATACATATGATGTGACAAACGAAATTGCAACATGATACAGCCATTCGTTCTGTTGATTTAGAATCGAGCCACAAAACAGCCAATGTGAGGATGGCTAGCACGATCGCCGGCGTTATATAGACCACACTAATTCTCATTGGACGTCTGCGAAGACCAATACTTAGGAATACCATCGCATTCATATCATTTTTATATAGATCCGTAGATTTCGTTAAATTTCCGACTTCTACTTCCCAATCATGGTTCCGAATAAATTCATGCATCATTATCTGTAAAAGTGAAAGAATGGATTCTCATAGTTGCTAACAGAATGACAAGAAAATTTAGGATTGCAATTTCTAAAGGCAGAAATTAATATAAATACCCCTCCAGAACCGAATTGGAACTCTAATTCATTACTAAAATGCATCCAGGACCCAAAATGTAAAGTACAATTATGCGTGTCATATGGCCAGTTTGAAAAATCTGCAGGACAATGACTTGTGTAAACGAGTGCTGCAGCACATTGGATCGTACCATTGTGTAGAAGAATACAGGTCGCTGAACTTATTCCAGTTTGGTCTACACTCAAATCACCACTGAACATAAAATTCAAATCAAATATGATATTAATAAAGAAAAAACCTCGTCCCATTGCGAGAATCTGATGTGTAGGAACGAAGCCAATCCTTACGAGTTAAAAATTGCAAAATCTGGCACCCAAATTTCTTCACTTTTGACATGGTATTCGTCAACGTGCTCAAAGTCTTCAGGATTCCAATGGAGAAAAGAGTCGTCCCATGTCTGAAAAGCCATAAAATTAATTCTGAAATGTGGATCAATTTATTGATACCAACAGGAAATTCATGAAATTACTCACGAGTATCAACCAGGTATGAAAATCGAGGCTATTGGAATGTTCTTTCTGAAAAAGGAAATTGGATCAATATTCGTGATGAAGATACATTTAAGAATATCAAGACTGGCAGTAACAAACTAATGATGAAAACGCTAGAGAGCTTCATAATGTACGATGAACTGTGGTATATATTTGATAGTTGCTAACAATGATCCAAATGAAGTAAAATAACACTCACGAACTCAACGAATTTCGGCATAAAATTGACATAAACATTTAATGGACTATGAGCACTGGTTACTGGTCGGATACTTGGATCATAATCACAGAAGAGGTGTCTCTTCAATCGCAATGACGCTGATTTGCTCTCGACATCTTTGCAACTCATTTCTAATTCTGATTCACATTGCAACCTCTCAAGGTTAATCAACAAAAGAATAACCAATATCTTGAGCATGATTCAAACTGAACGTTCTACTGGCGACTGATGAACAGAATAAGCTCTGACATTTGACCAAATACTACGTCCATCAAACGCCCCATGAAATATGATCTGCATTCAACATATATTACCACAATGTGTTCCACTCTAATCTTATTCGTGATTGAATCGACGCGATAATGAATGTATGAATGTGTTGAAAGAAGAGAACCAGCACGACATGGTCATTTATTTACATATTACTATTTCCAATTACAATTGTGTTTGTTGATTAATCCATACGAATCTATGGTACACAGATTAGATAATCGTTTAAACTTTTGATGCTAGATATTATCAGTTTTTTCTCATTGGCCAATTGCAGCAGGGCGACAGAAGCAATGTGGAAAGATAAATCTTCGGTATCTTTCTTTGGTAAAATTGCAGATAACTCATTGTACACATCGGAAAATTTGATTTGTGGAGGAATATATTTATTGGTATTGTTGTAAATAAACATTAACTTCATCCATATTGCCTTCTTCAATCTCCCCATATTAATTCTTTTCGCTCGACGATTATGTGAGATTTTGAATGTTGGGATGAGCTTAGGCATATCGGTGAGATTGTCACCCATGAATGATGATTCAGTACGTTGTGTCGAAGTATTTCCGAAAAATGTATGGTCTGATTGGGTACTGAATATCCTGTCATCAATATTCGATGGTATATTTTCATCAACATCCATATCATGATTGCCATCATGGTCAGCTCTCTGTGCAGCACAATATCCTTGATCATTCAGATTGTCATGATCATATTCATTCATCATTGCTGCTACGGCAGTTGTGTTTGTCTGCTGAGGCTTTAAAGGTTCAATGACATCATCGGGTCTGAGAAAATATCTGTCCATATTGACGAAAGCAATTTGAATATTTTCCGGCGAAGTTAATTTATTTGCACCCCACGATTGATGTTGAACTCTTCCCTTTCCCTTTTCAGCTATTGCTACGCAAGCTGAATCCAAAGATTCGTTATCAAATTCTAAAATGAGCTCTCTCTTTCTCGTACGCCGTGTGGAGCTGGCAACACCTACTTGAACTTTCGGATTTTCTATTTTCCGATTAAATTTAACATTCCAATGTGTTGGTCCAAGGGACGAAATTCTCACAGATTCATTGAGAAACGAATACTCTAAATTCGATGGTGTGCCACGAGCTATTAAATCAATGACTCCACTATGATCGACATCAACGATATCTTCAACCTGCTTCACGGCTGGTGCATTCTTACATACGATTTCGCTTTCCTCTGTGATCATTGGTTCTTCAACATGAGCGTTGGGTGCAACTAATCCGTGACAATCAGGAAAACTAGCATATAAATCGAACACAAAATCACCATCAGTCTTTAGAAGTTCGTCGAGGCTCATGGTTGATATGGATTGTATATCGTTTATTTCCGTCTCTTGTGACCAATCGAAGAATTGGAAATCGGTAGAGAGTGGATTGATAACTGCACGATGATCGAAATGGACCATTGGCCATTTGATTCTCTCAAAATTTCCATCTGTTGTTGCAACATCAGGATCATCAAGCATAACATCCCGATAAAGACCGAGTTGTAGTCCACGTCCACAATGTTGCGGAATTGATATTTGGAGCAACATATCAGTAGTTTGAATATCTGTGTTAATTACAGCTGATTCAAGAAATAAAGTCTCAGCTTTACCCTGTAACGCATCAATTGTAGTACGAAGTTTATGGTGCTTCTTCTTCTTTCTGTGTGCTATCAGAATATTGTCTACAGTACGTTCAACGTTATTGTTGTCATCGTTGGTATAGGTATTTTCATCACTAATTTGATCTTCCTGATCTCTTGTATCTCTACTCAAACCTATTACCATATGATGCAGTGAATCGACTCGTAAAGAATATACTTTCGCACTGACATCCAAGGCATTCATTGCCACTTGGAGTGTATTCGATTCCATATCTCCCTTCCTTCCTATATACATTAGATAATCGATAATTGCAAGATTGAATGCATTTGTCGTGTTAATTTTATTCTGAACATTCAATTTAACGCATTGTTCGATGCCTGCTCGCACTTGTGATGGTAACATTTGTGCTACTTCATGTGTTATATTCAAGGATTGCCGTGTACTTCTGATTGATGATGCTGGTGATGATGGAATAGATTGACGACGTACCGATTCACGTTCATCTTCATCATCATTTTCGGCGATGTATGTAAATGGAAGGGAGTTGCTATTCAACGTTGCTCCGAATCTTGAACGTCGACGGCACGACACAGACTTTGATGGAGTTCCCATCCTCGTATTTTATTCGTCTCGTGTCGAATACATTTCACATACGCTACAATAGGATAATTGAAAATCCTTTAAATGTTGTTTTTCGAGTTCATTCGCCACGACTATGATGGTTCCCTAATTGGTGTTGCGATTTTCTACGATATACTTACAAGTAGCAAAAAAAATTATATATTCATCAATGATATAACCTAAATTGGTATAAACAGCTTTTGATTAATATCTACTACTTCGAATTCTCATAACAATGTTTACAAACAAGTGTCTTGTCGTAATGAACATGAAAACACGTTCAGTATTCAAAATATTCGAAATGAAGTTTTGAAATGGACAGTTGAATTTTTACTTGTACAACCTGATGACAACAGAGCGCAGCACAATGGCCGTTTCCATATTGCGCGCGTAATATGTATTGTTGAGAAAATCAAAATGGCCTCGATTTATAGGTTTTAAAAAATAGCCAATGTGTTGTATAGTGAAGCGCCACACAAGATTGTATCTATTCGCGTGGACATGGAATATCTAATGTGGGATATTGGGACCATCGTCGTTAACTCATTTACGTCCCACCAAAAAATCATTTGATTCGCATACGAATTCATACACACTATTTCGGTCGTGCGTGGGTGAATGAGGTTTCACACATCACCCCAATAACGTCATTCTTCACTATTTTCGAACGTTTGAGTTTCGCGTTCCATCAGCCGTGGTGTCCAACATTGCCCGCGACGATTATTCACACAAGTTACGAGTTGAGGTTAGTTTTGTGGCACTAAAACATAAATTTACAATCATAATCATATGAAATTACCATTTTCGCTGATAATTATGCCATTAATGAGCTCATCTATATTGAATCTATAAAGAATAGACAATTACGAGCAAGAAAAAAATGACAGAGCGTGTATACACACCGCCATATTGTGGCGGGTGATTCGAATTTAAAAGAACAACTACCACACTAAGATATAACATATGACTAATGTAAAAAAAAGCAATTAACCATACAAAAAATTGGTTGATGTGACGGTGATGGGATGAATATAATATTCGGAGAAT
Organism: Meteorus sp. PSUC_FEM 10030008; assembly: GCA_018881525.1. NCBI lineage: Eukaryota > Metazoa > Arthropoda > Insecta > Hymenoptera > Braconidae > Meteorus > Meteorus sp. PSUC_FEM 10030008. The sequence continues at coordinate 7,352 of JABMBR010005176.1, forward strand.
GAATGGATTGAAGAAAATGGCAATGAGACAAACCGATATATAGCAAAACCATCTTATGCATGAGTTAGGCGAAAAGGGAAAAGGGGGGTGTGTTCACGCAACGGTGGCTCAACGCAGCTGAATCGCGAGAGAGAGAAAGAGAGAGAGTGAGAGGGGGCGAGAGAGGGGTTAAAAGAAGGGGGACTAGTGTGCGCCGGCGAGCAAATCGTGTATCAGAGTGATCAGACTCGTGGCTGCTCGTGGCAGAGGGGTCAGTGCGAGGGAAAGAACGACACGAACCGTTTTTCTGGGCTTGGCGGGTACGTTTCAAGTTTTCGGTAGTCTCGCTATCCTCGTTCTTGCCAATTGGAAATTCACCTAACCCTCTTTCGAACACACACACATATACACACAGGCATTGAGTGCATACACCAATTCTAGATCATTTCCCACGAATTCAGTGCTCTACCCTTGCACCAAAAAGTTCACTACTCGCCCCCTCACCTCTTGTTCAGTCTCCCTCGCGCCCTATTATTCCATTGTCCAGCTTGTACAGAGCAATATCGGACGCCGTACGTATTCACGGTGTATTCGGTGTATTTCGGAGTTTATTTCGTTTCAATACTTTGCTTACAACAGCGTATGAATCAGCTGCATATTTTTACACAATTTCTATGAAAAGAAACATGAAAAAATGACAATGTCAACTACGTATTTTATTTCTGTTGGAATATTTGTTTGAATAGCTAACTCCATTGTATATAAATATCCATTCGCGTTTTTTGTTATAAAAGTTGGAATACAGAGTAATTGGAAGTATCAAGTGTCATATGAAGTTTTGGTTTTGGTCCAAAGGAACAAGGCTGAATTACACGCGGAAGGATGAACGACATGGAAGCGTACGGTGATGGATATATGGAGCCAGAGGAGGAGTGGGAGCGAGAAGGACTACTCGATCCTGCCTGGGAAAAACAACAGAAAAAAGTGAGTGAAAGTTGTATCTGTAATGATGTTTGATTGATGATGCTGTATTGTATAATTGTTGAAATATTGTAGAGACAATTGTGTGTTGATGGAGAGCTGTGTGTGAAGAGAAGGAAAAAAATAAAAAGTCGGTGTAGAAGCAGAGACGGGTTACGACTTTAATGTCTGTTGACCTTGACAAGCGCGTGTGTCACACTGTTTTTAAGTACAACGCAATTTGAAGTAATAATTGTAAAGAACCACGTTATCACTGAATATAATTGAATTTCATTATTTATTCAATTATTCGATGTATGGAAAATGTCGTAGATGGGATGTAGACAGTGCGAAAATTATTTATATTGTGTGTATACGATATAAATCGTTTGTTGAAGTTGAATTCCAGGTCAAGAACACAAGTAAACGAAGAAGAAGAAGAAGAAGAAGAAGAAGAAGAAGAAGAAGAAGAAGAAGAAGAAGAAGAAGAAGAAGTAGAATTAGAAGAAAAAGAAGAGGAAGAGTTGTGGGGGTTTAAAAGTCAGGGGAGAGAATTAGACACATCGCGGGTGCCTAATGTGTCGTGCGTAGGATGTGAAAAGAGAACATATCACACAAATTTTTGGCAACATCGACAGAACGACTCCCGCTCGTTCCACCAATTGAGAAAGAGTTCTGTGAGAACGAGATCGAGGTGGAGTGAAAAACAGAAAGAGAGGGCAAAGAATATCCTTTAACCATCAAGTATTTTCAGATATCATGACAGAAATAATAACTCGATGAGTCAGGACTTGAAAGAAATATCACAAAGTGTACATATGTACGGATCATGAGATTCTACGTCATTCTGAGGAATGACACAATGTAATTAGTGATATCGTACATATCAATGGAAACAGATAAGTCTGTCAATGAGATATGGTTTCATCAACTCCAACTCAAGTAATGAAATGAAAAAAGAGAAATTCAGTTGGAAACTTGAAGAATTTGTTTGAGTCATCATAAAATTTTATGTACAGGCAACCACTTTCAATGTACACATGATTCATTGTTCGATGCAGTTTCTTGGAGAAAAACAGAATGGAAACGAAGTGGAAATGAATGAGGGGAAAAAAAATGAAAATGAGATTTTCCAATGTGTATACGTATGAAATAAGCGGGAGCTACAGTGGTATATAAATAAATGCAGGATACAAGACGAATGTATTGGCCTATAAATACACGGGAGCTTGCGAGGTCGAGGACCCATCAGGCTGTTTACCGAGAATTATAACAGATATATAAACCCTACAATAATTCAATGATGATATATCAAAATTATTTTTGTTCATTGCATAACAACGATCAATGTGTTCCAAGCAATGACCGCATGATACTGGCGATGATACGTCACAACTGTTCTGGAATGTGCCGGTTTCAAGGTCCCGAATATCATGAAACATTCTTTCACTGGTATGTATACACATTCGCGCAGCATCATCATAGTTTATCTGTTGCGTCGTCATTGTTCCTGATGAAGCGCCAGTGAAAACTACTATTACAAACCATCCAGTGGCTTAGTGATGACGCCAAGATCGTTAACCCCTGGGTGGGAGCGTGTTTAGGCCACGCGCCAACGACTTGGATTGGAATCGGGTGACCCACTCTCTTGTAATTCGCCACAACGACGACGATGCAATTCACAATTGACTATGTATTCACGTAGCGGATGAAGATGACAAATAGGAAGGAGAAACGGGATGTTGCGTATTGCAAAATGCCATTCTGATTGATCGCATTCATTGTAATTATGACCACAAACTTCCATCATGACTGAATCATACCATGTATTCATATCATCATCAACGTCGTATGACACTTTGGAATTTTTTATCGCGTTCAAGTTTATGATATTTTTAAACGTTAACACGTTTAATAACCCTAACGTTTTTCATATAGAATGAACAACTCTCGTATTTTATGTTGGCTTCAAAGAATACGATGGAGCCGCATCGTTGCGTCATCGACGGCTTGTCTAAAACCGATGCCCGATGTCTTCACAAAAATACCTTCCTAGATTCGTTCCTTTCTCTTCTTTTTCCATGGGTGCTCCTCTCGTGTTGTATATTGCTTTTAAGCTCTGGATAAAAGTTCACACAAACAAATGTGACTGATTATTTCTCAAAGAATGATTCACGCTGAGGACGAAAAAAAAAATGTAAAATTCTCCTCTGGTTATTTTTAGATTCTTTTTTATTTTATGTCAATTCTTGAGAATTGTAAGACGAAACAGTGAGGAAGGGTGTGCCGCAAATGCAATACGTTCACGTATTATCGTTTCCGTTTTTATACCAATGTAAATGTAGACGACGTTGTGCTTGATCAAACACACGCGAGTATGTAACCGCGGCTCGTTACATCAAGTCTATGAAAATCATTTGAGACAAATAGAAAGAGTGAATTTATGTATGTGTATGTATGAAGAAGGAATGAAAGACCACGACGACATCAATATATATAATACAAGTGAACGGTATGAGAGAGAGATGGAAAGAGAATGAAACAAGAAGAAAGAAAAAGACTGTTGAGAAAGTCGAGAGATAAAACCGGCTGACGGGCTCTTGACTCCGCTAGGCGTATGGCCTTAATTTCCAAGCAAGATATCTTCGAAAAAAAGAAAAAGAAAAAGAGAAAAAAATAGAAACCCAACACGTTTTCATAGCATGAAAATTTTATTTATTCATTTATAAATTCTCAAATTGATGTCAGCTAATCATATTTTACCGTACATTATAATGTTCAACATCATATTCTCATTAAACCAATTGAAAAATTGTCGTGTAAATCATACATTCATGCATATTTCTTTTTTTTTCGTATTATAAGATAAAGAGAGACGTGAATTCTTGAAGAATATATCAAGTGCGATAATTATCAGTCACTCATGGCTTTATCTATACTCACTTTTACGACTCTACACAGCCGGCCCAAGTGCACCTGTCATTCAAGGTCACAAAATTTCAAGAAGAGAATGATAGAAGAATTAGAATGCCACTGTTATTAGCTAAAAATAATTTTTCGTGCTGATTATAAGAAGAAATAATTCAATTAACGTCGTTAATGAGCAGACAAGGGTCGATTTCACTTAGCATACAATAATATAATAAGCCAACAATGTATCTATGAAAAGAATAATAGTGTAGTTGAAGGTGCAATGAGCTTAAGCCGTAGAAGATGTTGATGATAATGATGATGATATGAGTTAATGGCTAGAAGCTGTGTGAGTCGAAGTAGCAGAGCAAAGTGCGCGCGGGAGGACTACCAGTGTTTTACAAATAGAACGTAGAGCCCACGGGTTGAGGTAAGGGTGGGCTCATGTCCAATTTTGGACAGCGCGGGGCGAGTTTTAGTCTACTCAGTATTAAGTTTCAAGCAATATTCCCCTCCTAACATCGAATGATCGCATCAACATACTCATCTAAATCTACGCCTTCGAGGAAAAAAAAATGACAACTAGAACAAATAATCAAATTTTTCAGTTTTTTTTTTCTACAGGATTGGTTTCAATTTTCGCTACACCGCTATGCTCTGTTACTTTCTTGACCTTTGGTATATTTCATTGCCACCGAATATCATAGGAATTTTTCTGCATGTTGATATCAATTCACATACCAACCTTTTTACACTTTTTTTTTTTCTAAACTATTTAGAGATAGAAACTTTGATGTTCATACAAGTTGAATGGAATTGGTATGTGATTATGTGAAACCTTGTTGTTACACTTTGAACAAAGTATTATATTCATAATGATAGTTATATCAGGTATCAGCAAAACATTCCGTTGTATTTAATCTTGATGGTCGTGCTTGAATTTTTTTCTATTGGTCTGTAAGAGAAACGAACCAGGACGCTACATGTGCTTGTGTATGTATAACTGTAGAGAGGGATCGGGGTCGTTACTAAAATATACATGCAAGAACAGCATCACAAGTCTGAAGGCCCAATTCTTACTGTTATATGAATTAACTCTTACGAATTTATCATGGACTTCAACATAATATTCAATACACTATTTTATATAATTGTCAATTGATATTTACAGACATTCACAGCATGGTGCAATTCGCATCTTCGCAAAGCCGGCACCTCAATAGATTCCATCGAGGACGATTTCAGAAATGGTTTAAAATTGATGCTGTTGTTGGAAGTAATTTCGGGCGAAACTCTGCCAAGGCCCGACCGTGGAAAGATGCGTTTCCACAAGATCGCCAATGTCAACAAAGCTCTAGATTACATCGCGAGCAAAGGCGTAAAATTGGTCTCAATTGGAGCTGAAGGTATATTGTTGTTGTACTATTATTAACAAACAATACCTAACGATAAAAGAAAAGAAACAACATGGCATAATGACGAAACAATGATTTTGTATTCACAGAAATTGTTGATGGCAATTTAAAAATGACACTCGGTATGATATGGACAATTATCCTTCGTTTCGCCATTCAAGATATTTCCGTGGAAGAAATGACGGCGAAAGAAGGTCTATTGTTATGGTGTCAACGAAAGACGGCGCCATACAAAAATGTCAATGTACAAAACTTCCATCTGTCATTCAAGGACGGTCTTGCATTTTGTGCACTTATTCATCGTCATCGTCCCGATCTTATTGATTACAATAAACTTAGCAAAGATAATCCATTGGAGAATCTCAATACGGCATTTGATGTTGCCGAGAAGTATCTTGATATTCCACGCATGTTGGATCCTGACGGTATGGTGACACTTTCAATTCTTTATTTTCATTCATTACATCTATTGACTTTCAATTCGCTTGTTCTCTATTAATGTTCATCTTTCGCGTTACCCCTCTATTTTTTTTTTAATTTATCACACTCATTAGATTTGATCAACACACCCAAACCGGATGAAAGAGCCATCATGACCTATGTTTCCTGTTATTATCACGCTTTCCAGGGTGCACAACAGGTCAGCGAACAGTCGCGTGTGTCGCATTTGATTTTGATTCAGATTTACAGTTTGTCTTCCGACTAATCGAACCGGATAACATAAAAAAGAACGATCCTCATCTAATAACTTATCAATTAACTTATCGTTCATTTTCATTTTTATTTCACGCATCATTTAACACCAATGCAGTATAATCATAATCTAATAATAGTAACATAATGCCATAAATAATATTCAAGATTGATTTTCTTTTTCTTTTAACAAATGCATGGTGTTGTGAATTGTCGAATGTTATTTTTTTATAGACATGAGAAACACGGCAATGCCTGACGAGAGAGCGGTGATGACCTATGTTTCCTCGTACTACCATTGTTTCAGTGGAGCACAAAAGGTGTGTGTTGCGTGAGTGATATTTACATGGCTTACAAATGCGTGACGGGATTAATATCTCTAAAAAAAAAAGCAAAAATAACCGCAATTTATTTATTCATCTATCAATTTATTCATATATTCAAGAGTGAATTTATAGATAGCATGCTTGCAGCATGGATAATGAATAATTGGGATTCAAATGATTGAAACGTTGATTTAAGACAATTGTATAACAAATTGGAAAATATATTCACAGGCTGAGACAGCAGCAAACAGAATTTGCAAAGTCTTGAAAGTGAACCAAGAAAATGAGCGTCTCATGGAGGAATACGAACGACTTGCATCAGATCTTTTGGAGTGGATACGACGAACAATGCCATGGCTTGGTAGCCGACAAACTGATAATTCACTCGCCGGTTGCCAAAAGAAATTGGAAGAGTACCGTACTTATCGTCGTAAACACAAGCCACCACGTGTTGAGCAAAAAGCCAAACTCGAGACGAATTTCAATACTCTACAGACGAAACTCAGGCTAAGTAATCGGCCTGCTTACATGCCTACTGAAGGCAAGATGGTATCTGACATCAACAAAGCGTGGAAGGGACTGGAACTGGCTGAAAAAGCTTTCGAAGAATGGCTACTATCTGAAATGATGCGATTGGAGCGTCTCGAACATTTAGCACAGAAATTCAAGCACAAGGCCGATGCTCACGAGGATTGGACAGCGGGAAAAGAGGAAATGTTAACATCACAACATTTCCGTCAATGCAAACTCAATGAACTCAAAGCTCTGAAGAAGAAACATGAGGCCTTCGAATCCGATCTTGCTGCTCATCAAGATCGCGTTGAACAGATAGCTGCCATTGCTCAAGAGTTGAAGTAATAATTTATTTCTAAACCCATAATCGATCGCAATGCACAATATCATAAATGCAATATTGAAATGACGTCATTTTCACTTACAGTACTTTGGAGTACCATGATAGCGCTTCAGTGAATAGCAGATGTCATCGTATCTGTGATCAATGGGATCGTTTAGGTTCACTCACTCAACGCAGACGTCAAGCGTTGGATGAAGCGGAACGTATTCTTGAGAAAATTGATGTACTTCATTTGGAATTCGCCAAACGTGCCGCGGTGAATATCGTATAATAGTAATAGAATCTAAAAATTCATAAATCGTATATAACCACGTTTCTTTTTCACAGCCATTCAACAATTGGCTAGACGGAACGAGGGAGGATTTAGTTGATATGTTCATCGTGCATACAATGGAAGAAATTCAAGGTCTCATGGATGCTCATGCGGCATTCAAAGCAACTTTGGGCGAAGCCGATAAGGAATACAACTCAATTGTTGGCCTTGTTCGTGAAGTTGAATCAATCGTTAAGCAATTCCAGATTCCCGGTGGTCTTGAGAATCCATACACAACGCTCGTTGCATTGGACTTGACGAAAAAATGGAGTGACGTGAGACAGTTGGTACCTCAACGCGACGGTACATTGCAAGCTGAGTTACGTAAACAACAAAATAATGAATTACTGCGACGACAATTTGCTGAAAAAGCAAATGCAGTTGGACCGTGGATAGAACGTCAACTTGATGCAGTGACAGCCATTGGACTTGGACTACAGGGTACACTTGAGGACCAATTACACCGTCTCAAAGAATACGAACAAGCGGTTTATCAATATAAAGCACATCTGGAAGAACTTGAAAAGATTCATCAGGCTGTACAGGAAGGAATGATTTTCGAAAATCGCTACACTCAATATACAATGGAAACATTACGTGTCGGTTGGGAACAACTGTTGACGTCAATTAATCGTAATATTAATGAAGTTGAGAATCAAATCTTAACCCGTGACTCCAAGGGCATTACACAAGAGCAGCTCAGTGAATTCCGTAGCAGTTTCAATCACTTTGACAAAAATCGAACAGGACGATTAGCACCAGATGAATTTAAATCATGTCTTGTATCACTTGGTTATTCAATTGGTAAAGACAGACAAGGTGACATTGACTTCCAGCGTATTCTTGCTATCGTTGATCCCAATAGTTCAGGATACGTGCAGTTCGATGCTTTCCTCGATTTCATGACACGCGAGTCTACAGATACCGACACTGCCGAGCAGGTTATCGACAGCTTCCGCATTCTCGCTGGTGATAAGGTAATATTTATATTCTATCTATTTTTTTACATTTTCCCAGTAAATCATCAACTTTTACCTATATATGCATTCTGATTCAGCCGTACATTCTCGCTGATGAATTGAGGAGAGAATTACCACCTGATCAGGCTGAATACTGCATTCAGCGAATGCCGCCATTCAAGGGACCTAATGCTCAACCTGGTGCACTTGATTATCGCTCTTTCTCAACAGCACTTTATGGAGAATCTGATCTTTAAAAAAGTCACACTACGTATTGTGTGACAACAACCTGAAAATCGTCCCACCACATCTAACTTTATACACATTGACGTGACGACAACATTATTTTATCTAACACATATTCAACAACAATTGATGATTGAAATGAATTAACTTATTTAGAGACGAGGAAAATTTCACTTTTAACGTTCATAATCGTGTATATGAAGTCAATACACGACTGGAAAAAAGGCTTCCAAAACGTCTACCCATGAAATAACGGTGTGATACGCAATGATATACGAATATACGTACGATTTTTTTCTAAGTTAAGTAACGAGCGGTACGTAATGAAACAATCACGAATTTGCCATATCTTGAGCCAAATACGTTTAATTGGCTACTACGATGGAATGAAAACCTTTTTTTTCCGATGAGTCTATTACTATTGACTATAAATAAATATTAGAGAGCAGAAGGTATGAATAAAGAGGCCAAATCAAACGGAATGATTACGAAAATTGATCGATTTTAAAATGTGAGATGGTGAAAAAAAAATATCATGAATTTGTGCTCGAAGTCGAAATACAATAACAGCTATTTTTTTACGTCTACCAAGAAAACGAATCACTAAGAGCGGCTTAATATATTAAGAATATGAACATTTAATTGGAAGCAAGGGCGAAATTGAAGAAGGAGAGCAGGGAAATAATTGCCGCGACCGACCTACGTAATTTTATAAATCTTATATATTGAAAAGGAATCAGGGAGGAACAAAAGTAAGAAGCAAATTTATTTATTTATTTGATTTATTTATTTCTCGTGCCGACATGATGACTTGTCGATCTTCATAGCGTGTTACGAGTGAAAGAAAACAATAGTTTCTTTTTTTTTTTTTATTTTTTTCTCGTGAACTATTTATTTTTATAGATAATTTTGAAGCAAGGGACACTCAAATCAACTTTGTATAAGTGTAAGCTACAGTACGTCCTGAACATATATTATTAATGACACATGTGAACGCAGAATTAATTATCAACCTATTAATGAAGTTTTAGTTGCCGTAAATATTGAAGATTTCTCCAAATGATTCTTCCGATTATATATTACGCGATATTTAACATGGGCTTAGTAGATATTTTAAAATGGAGTAATACCGGTAAAAAAAAATCAGCACACTGATCTAGAAAATTATCAATCAGTCGAAAGAGTGTGAACATTTATGTTTTGGTTTGGCTTGTTGAGGCTTAATGCTTTTTTTCTTTTCGTTTAAAAATCTATTGACTCTCTTTCTCTTTCACTCTTCGCCTCATAATCATGTCAATTGCCATAATTACGTACTACATTTTGTCTTCTTCCCTACATTATTTCCAAAGAAATTGTGCGATATTACCATCAATTAACGCAAAGTCGATATTATACGTAAGACAAAGAAAAACAATAACATCATTTAGGAACGATAAAAAATATGTGCTCGGGAATCACATCCTCATCCTTCGCATATGCACGCACAATCGCATCACTATCATTCACCTAAGTTTACATTAATATTATTGTAATTATATACAAAAACATATACATATATATTATATATATTTCAA
>JABMBR010005177.1:0-17560 GCA_018881525.1 Meteorus sp. PSUC_FEM 10030008
ATTTCCTTGACTGCCACAATGTCCCCAGATTACCATGCAATATAGTAATTTTTCTAGCGATTTGACGTTAAAATTTAATCGAAAATTCTCTCAGTGCATCGTCATTTTGTATATACAACATAGCTCGCTAGTCAACGTCAACGGAATTAGCGGGCCACGAATATAAACCCGGTAATCCTCGGGACGACTATTGGTTCCTGAGTTGAAATCCTCTCCGGGAAATCCCGCATTCAACCACCATCACCGCCAACCACTACCACTATTGTTAACACATGAACACAACTGTCATTTATATGTATGTATCCGCAAGTTATGTAAGATCCCTCTGAGAAAATTCATCCAACCTCATTCACCCCTCATATCTACTCTCCCTTAACCATTTGTGTATACATATACGAAACCCTATCGACAAATTTCACCATGACACATCAGATGGACATTGAGACATCTTTGAATTTACACTGAAATGCCAATGGAGACAAAGTTGTTGAACATTCATGATATTGGATTGTCAAGTTTCCATCGTTTTCATATTGAATGTGAATTAAAATTTCACCAGTGTGAATGCGGAAGGAAAATAAGTTTATTCACTTTTCTTCAGTCATTGTCAATTGTACAGAAGCCAAAAAGCAATGGGGTTGCCAACAATATTTACACATATGCATGTGTGCTTGGCCATGGCGTGTAATAAAAAAAATTCTCGTATATCTCGGCGTATCGATCGCGTGTTGCGTAGTGCTGCGTGCTGGTGATACGAAATTGCATGGTAGACGCGCCAAAGCGTACGAGGCAAATGCTCCTATACCACTTCCATTCCTCCACCAACTTTACATACATGTACATATGCTACACACTCAATATCTATCGTTGTATTTGCGAACGAATGTGTGTGCGTAAATATATAAATGCCTATCTGAAATATACGGCTCAGGTGGACGGGCAAACGCAGTGAAATAAACGTGGAGGTGGGTACTTGACCATAAAAACACTTGGAAACAGGAGGTTATAAAACTGGATGAAAGCAGCATTATCCACCTCCACCTGGTAAAAAGATAGCAACAACTGTATAGTAAAATATAGACAATATAGAATAGTTAGAGATGGTATACAGATGTTGTATGCTTTGAGTATTTGGTGTATCTGTATAAATGTTTTATATATGTATGTGAAATGTTGATTACATTCGGTGTACAGTGTTTCAAGACAAATTAATAGTAAGAGTTTACGAGCCCAATGCACTATACTTGTATTAGTTGGATACAATATGACATGAGCGCAATACACAATGTGAGGAGTGGAGAGCTGGTGAAATTATGATCGTAGGTCAAATGTATGATCATTAAATTGTGAATATCATTTATATTTCTTTGTTAATAGGACAATAATTTTCTTTATGCCATATCATTTTCTTGTCAACAGGTTAGGACATTATGTTGGTTATATATTCTATTTTAATGAATATTCTCATGGTGGTACACGAGAGGAGGTTGGAGTTGAATTGTTAAATAACCCGGTCGTATAAAGATGTGTCATATGTGTAGGGAAATGTTGGTTGGATGGACTCTGAAGCTGAGCGTGGCGTTGTTTCGCTGGGAGTTTATACTTTGAGGAAATCCAGTGGATGGTTGGTTGGTACGGTTACCGCAACGGGTATAAAGCCACCGAATGACCGTGTAAATCGGTCCGTAGTATCAACTATATAGCTGCATACCGAGCTGACACACCAGCTTATATTGTCCATGTATTTGTATGTACAGAGAGGAATGGCGAGCACATGATATGATGACGTTGATGTTGGTATATCGTGTGCGACGTGAGTGGTGTGCGCTTATACTTATCTGTCTTCTCTCTTGTGCTCGTACTGCGACACTGCCTGTCTTGTATTCATCTCTGGTCTCAAATGCTCCATTTATAGCTCGCTGATGACATCCCACGATGTTATAGTTGAATACCTGAACCCTCGGTGCGTAACTTTGTGTCTTGAAGGACGTCATGTACTTTTGCACGTCATATCAGGACAATACTTTAACGCATGGGAGTTGGTTTTGATTGAAGTTGAATATGCACATGAACTTTCTTGTGTTATGTGGAAGTTCTTTGAGGGTTTTATGTCATGTTGACAGGTTTCGGAAGAAGATTGCAATGGGTTGGGGAATAACTGGAATTTCATTATGATTTCGTTAGTTGATTCATCTGGGGAAATTCTAATTTGAAAGGATTTTTTTGGGATTCGTGCTTTGAGAGGTTTTTTTTTCACGAGATTTATCAGTGGTCGAATGAATCCGGTGTCATTTAATTTGTTGATGCTATTTAAAATGATGTAGGAAAAGTGTTTGGTGAAAATGATGTGGCTTGGATCGAAGGTATTTTTGTTTCAAGATGTCTTCTATCGCAGCATGAATAATGGTAATGTGGTTTGTGCGTGCTTAGCATTTGTCACACATTTGTGATAGGGAAATCCATTGAGGAATATATATGGGACAAATAATGTATAAGTTTAGTTGATGCAAGTGTGTGCTTTGGGGTGTTAGCGCTCAGGGATACAGATATATAAATGTGTATATAGATGGAGTTGACGGAGAATATACTCATGGCAAATTCCCAAGTGAATGCTAGAAGCTTCTCTCCTCTCACTTACTTATATGTCGTTGCTGGTGACTTTTGGCTCCACTTCTTTTCACGCCAATCGACTATGCATCAGGACAAATTCCAACTCTCGTGGCTCGGCGCGTTGCTACGCGCCAACGAATACTCAAGTAGATGGCGTTATGAGATAGTGAAAACGGGCGCGAGAATTTTGTCGGAGTTGTGTATATGTTGGTTTGAGTGTGGATAGAGGAGTGGAAGAAGAAGGAAGATGGAATGGGGATTGGAAGTGTGTTCGCGACAATGCAAATATCTTTTGACGATGGGGAAAAGAGAATCTTTGAAAAACTTTTGCCTTCTTTCGCAATGCTCACCAAATTGTTCAGTAATCTTAAGCAGAAGGGTGTGGATACTATGATGGCGAATTTTTATTCAAAGTTGACATTGCACAAAAATGAATGCGCAGGTATTCATAGATGGGACAAAGTTGGATTTTCGCAATGTCAATTTTCTTTTTTTCTTTTGTTTGTTCTATTTTGTCACGTTGTGGATTTGTTTGAAATTTCGAAATTCATGATGGGGCTTACCACAACGTTTTTCATTCATTTCAAATTCATGGAATAGTTGGGAAAACAAAGTTGTTGAAATCCCACATTTGTAGGAACTAGAAAGAATTTGTTTGAGACATTTTTTTCTTCATCTTGCTCGTGGATGAATTGATTATCCAACTGTCAGTTCGATTGATTCATATCATTCACTTTCAATAGTTTCAAATTGTCGGTTATACAGATTAGACTCTTTGAATGACAATCAATCCCTGTACTGGCAAGAAAATTAATAAAAAATATCCATCCTGTATCTAATTGTACATACTCAAATGCATTTGGCAATTGCGCTCTTTTCTCAGTCGCACCAGCATCGCAACACATTCTGATAATCATTCATGTCATTCTTCAACATGCAACTTACATATTCAACCAAATTATTCACTGCAGATGCCAAATGCCAAATAATTCACAACTCTTCAATGTATGATTCCGTTTCACACAGTATTTCATAATTATTTTATGACATAAATAACGCCATAAATTCATATGAATTCTACATAATTTCACGTGATATATTTCATTACACAATTTTACATAGAAATTTCTATAGCTATGTGCTTCATCGTCATAAGAGTACTCAGAATGTTGCAGTGGTGGAAAAGAATAAGAAAAAGTTTGCAAATGTGCAAGCACGTCCACTCTTTACCATTCTTTCTGACATGGAGTATGAGCAGTTGGTTGACGGTACTCGTTTAAGACCCGCAGTAACTATACAATATTTTTATACATTGAGATATGTAGCGTGAAAACCAGGCAAGAAATATGAAGACAATGATGACGACGTTTATATACGTCTTAACGTTGACGTGTCTGAAGTGCGAGCAGGAGTTTGTGTCGCGGCTCGTGCGAGCACAGTGCTCGGTTTTAATTAGAGTCACCGTGCATTGGATCAAGGGAGAATGGGAAGGCCCACTGTGCACCATCCTGAACAGGCTCTTCGATTAAATTATTAATTAACGCTCTCGTGGAAAATACCGCATTGCATGCGCGCCCACAAACACAAGGAGGGCGGCATACCCTACATATTCGCACTCCTGTCTCTCTCATTTTCCCTATACCCATCTCACTTACTCACCCCCTGCTATCGCCAACAATTTAAGGGGAGTCAATATACTGCTTTTGCTCCGGTTCCTGCTAGTGGTGATGGTGGATGTTGGTGCTCCTATGGGACAAGAGGCGAAATACTCCGAGGGTCGAGTTACCGCGTCGTGTATCCAAACAAACTCACGAGCAAGTGAATTTTCGGCGTTATGTGTTTGGTCATATGCATGAGAGGAGGAAATACTGAAAAATAAATCACTCGCGTAGCCTGCTGTAGATATTGGTATATGAATAAATGAAAAATATAACTGTGACATTTGAGAATGATGATGGTGATAAAAAGAAAGGAGGGAAATAAGATGCAATTGTGTGTCATGAAAATTTGCTTTACTTGATTCATGAACTTGGCTGAGAACACTTTTGTCATTCACTCTAATTGGACATTCTGATCGAATTATTCTGCTGAATTGATCATATTTTATGTTTGCTTTGATGAAATGCTCTTTTTCTTCCCCTTTGAGCATGGGAACTTGACATGAGAATCGGATGATTTGAAAATTACAAATTGATACACATAAAAAATTCGTTTTGTGTTGGAAAACTTGTACGTCAAAGTACAACTGAGTTTTGTGAGCCACACAAATACTCTGTTTGAAATAAATTTATTGCCATTAGTATCAGAATTATATATTTTTTCCATTGATGAATTAATATTTTAATGAGTATAAATCAAAAGAAGATTCGTCAGGGGAAGTACGCGCTGGGAAATGAATAACAATCGAGTAATGGTTGCACGTAATAAAATTCATTCCACCGCATTTGTAAAAGTTCACAATGCATACATCAGTCTGCTGAATGTCATCAAAATAATTATTTTTCAGCTCCAAGCCATGATATATCTCATGACAACTATAAATATGACTTTTCACTATCAACCAGAGCAATGCCGATAGAACTTAGCTATAAATGTGTCATACCCTTTGTCTCCATTTTCCTTCTCACACACGTTTTTTATCTCCCTTCGGAAATACCTTTTTTATTCGTGTGTTTTTTTTCTCCACCTCACTTTTTTTCTTTTACTTCTCTTCCGGACTCGTGTTTCACTCGTTGAGTTGGTGCCGGTCGTTCTGAACGAATGAAAATAGGAAAAAAAGTAAATGAAGGCAAAAAAGAAGAGAAAAGGAAAAAAAAATGCGAGCAGTGGGGAATTAAAAAAAAAGGAGAGAAATGGAAAAAAAAACGATGCTTGAACGTGAGGACTTCTGTCGCTGAGGGCAAATCAACGGGCGAATATCGAATAGCCGACGCTCAAAGTGATGGGTGTCCCATGGCTCGTTCGTCCAAAAGATAAAGGTAGTTGAGGGAACGGGGGTGGATCAAAACGTCATATATATATATATATAGAGAGAGATATAGATAAATGAATAAAGAGCACAGCAGACATAGACTCATGTATATTGCAATTTATCGATGGAGAGAATCTAATTCGCGTGTAGGAATTAAATTCCTTGTGAAATCTTGTTTATCATTTTCATGATGAAACTGTCATAGCAAACTAGCAATAATAATTGCAATTTCACAAGTCAGTTTATTGATATAGTCTGAATATAACACGTGAACACACATTGCGTGACTGAAACAGAGGGGTGAATTCCTGAAATTATCCAAAACTCCCCTCAATTTGACCCATGAAATTAATAGAAATGACTTTGTCCAACTTTATTCAGTCGGTTCTACTGATATTTCTTGTGTGAGCAATACTGAACAGCTGCAAAGTATATTCGAGAAATGATTTCAAATAAATTATTCAGGGAATTAATGTGATCTCATTATTTTTATATATACTCAATAAATTAATGAGCTTATGGGTGTGTGGGCTGATCAAATGGTAAGTCCTGTTGCACAATACATATTCAATATATCGGATATTCACTATCGGATTTACAATAGAAACCTTGGTCAATAGACGATTGAATAGATGTATGAATGACCAGAGCGATATTTCCAGTTTGGTTATTCTCAAAAACTTCTTTACAAAATGTATGGAACAGACGTGTCTTTTCTTCAATGTCAAAACATTTCTTCACATTGAAAGCACATTTTTTTCGAATGTTATAGAAAACTAATATTGGGATTTAGTGTCTCTGGTATAAGTGGATTGGTATTGAATAAAAAGTGCCCTCTGGATTGCGATGATGCGATGTGTATATTCATATTCACAAAATTTGTATATATATTTATATTTATGTATAAAGTTAAGATGTATGGGTTTAGTTGAGTGAGAAGGGACGATGGTAGGTACATTTGCGATGTACATTGGCGACGTGGCACTAATTGGACAAGGAAATTTACTTAGAATGGCAACGTGCTGTGCCACGTCACCAGGTGCACATGAAAGGGGATTTTGGAAATTGTAATAGGAGTTAATTCATTTGGTATAAGGTCTTTGTATACACGATTATATATACACACAGATATACATTATGAATGGGGTAAGTAAGTCCATGTGAATTGTGTAGCGTACAACAAAGTGCGATTTTGTAGAGCAATGCGAACGCGAAAGGGTTGAAAGCTCCTTGACGTCTGCAACTGCCCTTCTGAAACTAACTCAACGCTACTTTCACGTTCTCCATTTCTATCCATCTGTCTGTCTGTGTGTCGTCGTTTCTCGCTCTAATTTTGCTTCCCTTCTACTCTTTGTTCCATATATAGAGATAGTGCAATGCCTGAGGATGCCTTTCACCCTTCAGTCCACCGGAGGGTGGTTCGACTTAAGTTTGTCTACCGATTAGACATTTATGAGTTGAATGCCAAGTACGCGTTAAAGACGTTAATTAGAACCCTCGTTAGAGTTTGCTAGCTGAACTATCTATGCTCACATTTACCCTCTTCCTTCACCTACCCTCCATTTATATACCGCTTACTTTTATTTTAGTTTCCACACCTTCATGATTAATCGCAATTCTATGAGAAAAGATGTGAGCTCGTGGTTCTTCTTTTTCTCTTTCATTCATTTGTAAAGTATTCAAGAGAAAACCGATGGTGAAATCAGGAAAATTCTCTCGTTTTTTTTTGTTTTTCATTCGTTTCTTTCAACGGCAACTGCAAATTGTTGATTTAAATTTCATTTCTTTTTCTTCATCGGATTCGTCAAGTTTATTTTCTATTCAACACGATACGTTAGTTTAATTTACACATTCACTATTTCATGCATCAATTCAATCTATTTCGTACAGGTGAAAATAAGAAGTACAAAATTTTTTTTCATAACATTATTTCACTAACAAACAACACAAATAATAATAATTCAAATTGAAATATACTCAACATTGTTTGAATGAAAAAAATAAAATAGTTTTATGTGTATGGCGAGTGAATGGGTCGGTATATTTCTACAATTCAGTTGAATGATGAAAGAAAGTAGTTGTATCCTTGTATTATATTGTTTATGTTAAAAACGAGACAGTATGGTGAAGAGAGGGAGTTAGTTGTGTGTGTGTGTGTGTGGATGAGTGTTTGTATATATTTGGTTTATTCACAGGGGGAATCTACACCACTCACGTATAAAAGTGGGCTTCTATTATTTTTCAATTGGCCTTGCGGTAGCATTTGCGCACAGAGGGGGCTCTACCTACTATCATGAATGTAATTGCACTAGAGCTTTACAATATCCCGAGTGTGTCTGAATATACAAACAACGTGGAAATAGAAAGAAGATAAAAATTGAATAAATTACATGGATTGGAGTGTTACATTTCAAATAAATGATTAATATATGTGTTTAGGAGATATTTGTAATATCATTGGAGTTAATTCTATTCATGTGTGGGCCTTTCAGTGTAATTGGACTTGCACGCATTTACGCTCGAATATAGAGTTGATGAACACATGTGTAAATACATTTTATTTGCATATTTACAGAGGAATATAATTCAACATGTTGTCTAATTCCAGAGATTGTTTCGTCTGTAATGTCCTGTGAATATCAGGGAATTTTTCACTGTTGTTGATCCATTAGTTTAATGTTTTAATTAATATTCTGGATGTCGATGGAGATAGATGAGTTTATAAAAATCAAATTCATGATATTGATGAATTTATTATTGAAATAACTTGAGAAATTATTTTGATATAGTTGAAATTTTAATGTCTTGTTTTTTTAAATTCTATTTCAATTTGACCGCTATCAAATTCTATTTGTGTTTATTTCCTTACTGTTGGTAATCACGTTGAAGATTCTACCGGGAATTCTAGTGAAATTGAAAAAGCGATGTCGTTGGAACGACCAGCAAGGAAGAAGTACCTATCCAACGAGTAATTATTGTAAGAACCTTGAGGTAGACATCGTTGACGGGAGATGAACAGAGAGAGAAAGTGAATGAGTGAGTGGATGGAATAAAGAGAAGTAGAGAGAATGATAGTTGTGGTGGTGGAGAAAAAAAATTTCTACCAGCTGCTTCTCTATATGTCTGACCATATCCAACTGACTTCCCTTTGTTCGCGCAAAGTGAGCTGGTTTCCACTGACGTGATCGTATATGAAGCTAACTGGGGCTTCCAATGTCGCCTGTATAGGTGGATTTTCCGTTTTTTCTTCTTTCACATCGGTCACCGTACTTGCACCTTCTGGTAAAATTTTTTTCTTCTTCATTCTTCTGTATCGTATGAGACCAATGAGTGCTCACAAGTTGCGAGTCATCACGAGCCGATTACGTATCTTTGTATTGAATCGTCTATCATATGAAATCTTGATGCATCTAACTCCGACATATGCGTTTGCTGTATGAGTAAAGGAAGAAAAAGGAGAAATATTATCGTACACTTCAGAGCGCTCTTTTCATGAATTTCTTATGTATATTTTCTCTAAACTTTATTCGATATTTCATTGATTTTTTTCTTTTTCATCAATCAGGAAATTTGTTCAATCTCTTGAAAACTTGATATGGATTTTTTTTCCTCTTTTAACGTAGTCTAAGTGGTTGGAACGAGCATTTCTTATTAATTGATCGATTCATCAGTTTGTTCTTACTTGTGTAGTACTCGTTGCCTTCAATAAATAAATTATCATAATTATTTTTTATTCGCCTGAAAATATATTGGTTTTCATCAGTTTATTCACGTCAGTCTCGTGCAGTGTTCGGATTGCGGATTCATTTACAATTCATGGGAGAAATTGTAATTTAACTTAATTCAATCAGGAGATGAAGTTGTATAAATTTTCGTTACTTTCATCGTGTCCATTACGTGAAATCCCTTCGATTACAGAACCCTTCATGCATTAAAATTCGTGTATTCATAACGATGATGATAATTATTGCTATTTCTATTAACTTTCTCATTGTTAACAAAAAAAAATAGGGAAATATCAAATACATGATGATGTTGCACTTTTGTTTCATATAAACTCATGCACATGTTTATTATTATTGTTATTATTATTTTTATATACTTTACTAACACAATTCTGGCACGAGCCCTATGCGGGCATACTCGTTTTTCCACGTATTATATTTGTTTCTCCTTTGTAATGGCTCTGGAACTCGTACTCGCACGTCGATTCTTTTTCTCTATTCATGCCCGGACTACCCGCTAAACGAGTTTCACTGAGCCCTGCCAAGAGAATAGACCAAGGGAGAGAAAATGGTGAGGAAGTGTGAAACGACGAGGGGGTGAAATAGATTGAGGTGAAAGAAGATGTATGAGAAAAAAAAGGTAGAGATCGTGGAGAGGTGTTTTAAATGCGCATGCAGAAGAATGAAAATCTGTCTAGAAGGTGCACTTATACGCATTTATATGCAGTTATTTACATTATTGTTGTGGTGCTTTTTTTTTGTATTTGAAAAAATAAAATTGCTCGTGCTTTATGCGTAAATGAAATATCGGGGATTTTTCCAGTGAAAAATATTGACGCCGGATTTTTTAAACTCACTTATTCATCTGTATTTTTCTGTCGTTTTTCTCTTTCTCTTTTATTTCGCAATGTAGTTATGGTGGTGTTGAGATTTGGGATTATGCTCACTCAGCCACAGTTTAAATTTTACCTTATCTTAAGGCTACAATCAGCGTTTAACCATCTTGTCTCTAATGGCTACTACGTGTCTGCGAATATATATCGTCACTTTTTCCTCGCCATTTCACGTTGACTACATTTATTTTCTCTTACTATTTATTCATATATGGATGTAATCACAAATGTTGATATAAAATTTTTATCATTTTTATTTTTCTCTAATTCTTTTCATACTACGTTCGACAAATCATCAATTGAACGAATATTTTCATTTGGTCTTGTTCTCCAACGCAACTACCATCAGCACAGGTGTTTATAGAAAATTTTCACAATTCATTCAACACGATAATCCAGCATTATGTATTTTTATGAAATTATGTAAATGATTTCACTCACAGTAGTGCATTTTTCTTTTTTGCGAATAATAATTATCGTGAATTGTCACACGATGTTGATGTAAGAGGAATTTTTCCTTCACATTTGTCTCGACACATTGCTAAATAAAAAATTTTTCTTGTCTTGTTACAGGTGAGTGTCCTCATGAGTGAATTTGTACAGCGAGTAACGAGCCCATTCGTCCTGCGGGTAAGCGAGACATAAAAAAGCGAAGGGGAAAAGAAAGAGAAATGAGAAAAAAATAAGAAAAAAAGGGAAAAAATGAGGAGAGAAGAAAGAACGGAATCGTTTCACATTAATATTCCGAGATACTTGAATGTATGTAACTATCTGAGTGTACATATAGGTAGAAGCAAATATATATTAGTTATGTATGTATGTGCAGACACTGCGATTTGCTAGGGAAGCTTAACCGATTGCACGATACTCGCTCGAGCGCAATGATAGTTGCAGCGGATGAGGAAACGACGGAGAGAGAGGGTGAAAGAGAGTACAAGTGCGAGCATAAACCCAAGTGAGTGAGAGAGTTGGCGCAAGCAAAGCTACAGCTCGAGCAGAGAGCATTCGTTATACGAGCCTATTAGGCGATCGGTATGCATTCTCGAGTGCACCCTCGGGAGTCGTGAAGGGACGAAGCAAGTGTGAGAGAGAGCGATAAAGATGTCCAAAGAACCCCCTGTAATATGACAGAGTGAGAGGGATTTTACCTTCCATGAATTTCCAACTAATCGAACAAATTTCCGAAGCTCTACTCTGCCAAATTACTCTGACACGATCGATTTCTTCAGTGATTAAAGACTTTATTATTATTTCATGGTATGGCATCTATGAATTCAAAAAAGGAGTTTTTTTCGGGTGAATTTATCACAGTAATGAAAATTATCAAAAAAAATTTTGGCACAGTCGTGCGATTTTTAATTATTTTCCTGAATATAAATTAATGTGCCAATGGTAGAATTAACTTTGAAGTGTATTTCTAATTCGGTTCATTTTGAGTTGAGGTTGGTTTGCCTAAGAAATTTCTTTCGTGTAGATTTGAGTGGTTGGAAAAAAAAATACCTCGAGATTTTTCATTTCCGAGTCTTAGGCTCGTAGAGCTTCACAAATGATGGAAAAAGAAAAATTTACGTAATGAATTCAACTGGCATTGCGAAATATTTATGAGTGACTTTTGTGAGTATACAAAAATGAACATTTTCATTTAGTGTGGTGGATTTATATTTTGATGCTTTTGATAGAGATGAGTGTTGGATCATGATTACGAATGGATGTTTCATTTTCATAGAGAAAAATCAAGTTATAATTTGATAGAGTTAGATATCAATACATAACGTCTTTCAATATCGTTCAATATCGTCAAATTTCGGCAGGAATTTCATCAGATAAATCTCATGTGATTGAAGAAGGGTGACAAGGAGGAGGAGACAAATTACGTTTTTTTTTTTTTTTCAAATCTTTCGATATGACAGAAAAGGTTCAATATTTTTCTATCAATAAGACGAAATATGTTGTGAATTACATTTCAATTCTGTCAATACACACATGAATACAACTAAAATCTTACAAATCACATTCTCATCCAATTTCCTATCATTCTATTTTTGTAGCTATTTCTTTTCTTTATTCTTCAACTGGCATTGGTAAAAAATATTGCGGTGTATTGAATATATGATGTAATGTCTGAAATTCATCTTGTTTAGTTTGTGGAAGAAAAATGTTTACTCTTGTCTTTTATATTACGAATATTGAGCATGACAACAGTGACATGAAGTGGATGAGAATTGTATATAAGAGTGAGCGCCAAGAGAGAAGCATCGAGCGTGCAAAAGCTGCGTTCATATATGTACACATGAATTTATATAGATGGATATATAAGAGCACTATGAATGCCACGAGTATTCGCATGGGGTGTACGGTGGATAGTGACACGGTGATGTTGGTGGGAGAATGACTCAATTTCGACCGCAATTCGATTACGTTATTCTCCGTGACGAATTACCGGCAATGGAACTCGAGCTTCTCGTCTTCAACTATTTTTATTCTTCTCTCCACTGCTTTCCTTCTTTACTTTATTCATCTTTTTTTTTATCTCTTCCACAAATTCTTTTTTTTTCCATCTCACTTTTACTTTTCCACTCGATCTTACTTGCACTCGCAAGCAAATAGTGATAGTTGTCATGACTATGTCCTTGTCGTTGTGTCGGCTGATGCGCTTCGCTCTCGTCTCGTTGAGGCGCAAGAGGCCGCGTAATAAATTCGTTTTGCCGATAAACTCACCCAAAGCCCCTGGGTAGATTCCGAGAGATTCTCAGTGAACGAATTTAGGGGTTATCCGTGAAGAGATCGATTTGAGCGTCAAGCGATATCTGATGGGTATAGGAAAAAATAAAAAAGAAAAATGAAATAGGGACGAGGCGAAGAGGAAAAATAAAATTTGCGGTGTGGAATGAGGAAGAAAGAAGAAGAAGAAGAAGAAGAAGTAGGTGAAAAAAAAAATAATATAAAAGATGAAGCAAAACACACGAGCTCCTTAGAAATACTTTTGTGGATATATTTATATATGGTACGATTAATCGAATCCACCGATGAGAACGTCGTTACTCTGGACAAAGTTGTAAACTCGAGGTAGTGCACAGAGCGATTGCCATGTTAGATAAAGCGGACTCGATCGTTGTAACCCGCCACTACCATATACACACCACCCTAAAACCCACGGGTAACACGTAACGCGCCAAGCGTGTTATCTATTAGCCAGGCGTGATAAACGATTCACTTCCTTCCTGGCAAACTTGCCGCGTAAATTCAATACCACACGTACATATACCTTATATCCATATCTACACATCCATGTGTCGCATGTGTGTGTGTGAACGAGTGAGCTACATCGAGCTTCATCTACTCATCTGGGCCAAGACGAAAGCCAATTTCTTATTATGAAAATATGTCACGATGTTGATTTTTATTTAAAAATAATTGGAATGTCAT
This sequence comes from Meteorus sp. PSUC_FEM 10030008, assembly GCA_018881525.1. Lineage (NCBI taxonomy): Eukaryota > Metazoa > Arthropoda > Insecta > Hymenoptera > Braconidae > Meteorus > Meteorus sp. PSUC_FEM 10030008. Next base: position 13,626 of record JABMBR010005177.1, read on the forward strand.
AGGTGATATCATTGGGAGATGTGAATTTAAACGTTTGTGAATGAAATGACAACCACTTGGTATAAATCGTAATAATGAAAACCCGTAGATGATTTTATTTGAAAATTATGCTGATGGAGTTGCGCAATATTTTTTGGATATTATGAAAAATGTATTTCACAAAAATTCCTGTCGTCAAAATACGATTTTGTATATCAACGACCGCAAAACGACACACGTGTAGGACAAATGTTTATTTCCATGATGGAACAAAAGACGAAAGAGAGAGAAGAAAGTTAAGAAATAAATGAAAGAAACAGATATAGAAACAGCTGCACTTGAAAAAGCTTCCGTAACACCCCAAAGACAAAATTGTGACAGTAAACAAATCATAGCAGTATCTGTAAATCCACAGCATTACTATTCACCCTTCAAATAAATCTCAAAACACACCAATAAATCAACATTTATACATCTATCATAACCAAAACACAGACAACAGAGATGAATACACAAACATAAAAATATGACCAATCATAAATAATATTTTATTATTAACAATTTTGTGAAGAAACAGTCAATATCCCAATACAATGTTCAGTTGGCTGTTGAATAGATAGCAAAGATTGAAAAACTTGGTCACGTCTTACAATCACTCGTCACTTTATTGTGTGTCATACTAAATTTTCTCATGGATAAATATGAATGATGTTGACTGAAATAGGATATGACTTCAATCGTGTGCATTGTACATGTTGCTTTGATGTGTGTAACAACACACTATGGGACGTACATATTCGCAGGTGCTCCAAAAAGATAAGCGAGAATGGCCGATGGCTGCGCACAGCAAGAGACGCCTCTCGCGTCCGGTCGTGCTCATTGCTTGCATTCTCATGCACATGTACAATGTATATAGACATATTTAAACATACATACACAGATATATAAATATATATATACATAGACGGAGTTATGGCTGTGTGGATGGAATGGTGGTGAGGTAACTCAAGAGAAATGAGGCCATGTTGTTGGCGCGAGTGTAAAGGAGTATACGTCATTTCGCTGCTTCGATTTTGCATTGTTTTTCGACACGCATATATCGATAGACACTGAGTAGAAAGGAAAATGGAGGGAAAAGCAGTGGGGAAGGGGTGAAGAGTGAAGCAGTGACATTGTGAGAGGAGGATGATACGGATGGGTGAGGAAATGGGAACGCTGTTGTGCCTTGAAGCACACTTTGCAATTTACCTAGAATTTCTGTTCTAATTTATCGCTGTCTTCATTCTCTAACTCGCTACCTACCTCTATTTCCCACCCGATGTTGATGTCGACCAACCCCGTTACACTCCTCACCTCACACCAATTTCTCGTCAAAGACTCATTATAATCTCGTTTCTTTTTTTCTTTTACACTGGAGTTTGGTTGGATTTGGTATGGATTGTTTTGTTGGAAATTTCTTGTGTTAAGCTAAAGATTCACGAGCGATTTCTTCGAGTTGGTTAATATTTTATTATTCTTTGTAGTTTGGGTTATTTTTAATTATGGCAATTTTGTGAAATTTCAATCGATTTGAGCTGAATTATAAAAGTGTGAAAACAAATAATCATGAGTTGGTCGATGGGAATTACCCCACTGGACATTCATCATCAATAAAACTTATTCAATTTTATTTCATTTTCCCTCCATTCAATTTATATTAATGATATTTTTTTATTTTTATCATTTTGTTATTTCATTTTCGTTTTGTTCTCATGTCGATTCGATCCGGCAAAATGTAATCCACGGTATTGGACAATGTACAGTTATAGAGTTGAGGTGAGGCGTGAGACAGAGACGCGACAATAAAAACGACCCACAGAGAAAGAATAGCGATAGAAAATTATAAAAAAAGAGGAAAATGAAATAGGAAAAATGATGGGGGTTGAAATGGGATGGGGAACAAGAACGTGAGGACAATACGGTGAATCAGGGGCGTACGACACAACTGCAACCAAAACATATATACATATGAAGGAGGATGGACATTGCTGGGTGGAGGCAAGGGGTGGTAGTTGGTCCACTCTGTGTGTATCGCAAAAGCAACGCAGGTGTGAAAGAAAACTCATGATATAAATCTCGTCGTTCCACCACGAGACAAGGCACCAGTAAGAGTGAGTGAAATAATAAAAAAGCGGAAAAAAATGTTGGTTGGTTGGAAAAAGAAACGTGAGGCAGGGATTATTACGACTCGTTCTTTTTTCTCTCTCCTTTTTTTCACCCTGTTTCGTCTCGGTCTTTCTGTATAACGTCTGCCGTTCAACCCTCTTGATATCACTGCTTTCACTACCTCCCTCCCAATCCAACCACCCTCGCAGACTCGCTTGTGCTCTCCACCATTACCCAGACTACATTCGTATGTTTCGTTGTTTCCTTTTTTCTTTTTATTTACCGAGATTTTTCCATATTTTTTCTTTTTTTCATTCTATTTTTGCCCTCCCTTCACTCCTTTTTTTTCTCCTCGAACCGCGACCTTCTAATGGCGAAATTGCAGTGCTTAATTGCCAACTGGTTGCGCCTTAATTCAGTAGGTAATGATCCGTGAGAGAAACACCCAAGCTGAGTGAGCGGGTAAATTTACGGTGAGAAAATGAAGAAAAAAAAAATTTTATAAATACAAAAAATTATTTCCGGTTGGGTCTTTCTCTTCTTTCCTTCTCTTTACATTTGTCTCTTTCGTTCTTGGCTTCATTGTTTGTTGTATTTCAGTAGCAATGTGCTTTACTGAGTTAAAAAAAAAGGAATGAATTAAATCCTGATCAACTCTGTCATGTAAAAATTCGATGAGGTATAACATAATAGAAGCGTCAGAGACGACGATTGTGTGTATATGTGTGCACATATATCTATAGGAGAGGAGGGAAAAAAAATTGAGGGTATATGGCGATAAATTCGTTCCAGTCGACGGCCCAGAAGATTGGAAAATTGGTTTTTATCCACGCTGCTTTATTAAGGGATATAACACAGTTGGTTCCAGGATAAATAAGGTTGAACGTCGTAAAAGTGGCCGATTGTCGATTCATAAGATGAGTCGATACAATATATAGACACAGTGAAATAGAGAAAAATGAAAAAAGAAAAGAGAAAAGAAAAAAATCGCGAGGAAATAATTGGGAAGATGAAAAAATGTGATGAGAAACAGGTGAAAATAAATATTTTTAAAGCAAGAAAATTAATCATTTCACAGCAATATTATTAGTTAATCATAGTCAAGTGGATTTTTCATCCAGAGTGAAGATATGGAATGATAATATTTCTCGGTGTGTATTGAGTGAGATGAGGGAAGAGGAAGGTCGGTTGGGATCAAAAGGCAAAAGAGTAGAATGTAAATTTAACGAACATCAAAAAAGTATATGTAGCGAACTTAGACACCCAAGTGTCCTTTTGGGATCACGCGAAGGACTCTGATGAGGCTCCCATTAGCCTCGAGCGCTCTTTGAGTGGTTAAGTCGAGTGCTACCACGAAAAAGGGCGAGATACGATACAGTTGAGAAGATTATTTTCATCCTTTATGTATGTACCCCACTATGATTAATTACTCAAATTATTCTACCTTTATATATACACATATTATTTTACAAACTTGAAATAAACTCACTTCATCATTTACTCATTATTCTCTTAGACGAAATGGAGAAAAAAATCTATTTAACATTATCACGACGAGCGAATAAAATTCATTTTGTCATATTTATCAATTCTTAATTATAATAAATATCTCAATTCAATATTATCGAAAACATATTCAGCTGAAATATATTTTTTTTTCTTCTTCTACTACAGTCAAATTTAATGAACCGAAAAACGAAAAGAGTTGTCTCATCCGTGACATTTTTTTTCGCTCTCGTTTTTTCCTTATCCCTGATCGACTTTCTACCACCACTACCACCAATGCAAGTCCCACTCTCCCCCCCCCCCCC
>JABMBR010005178.1:0-17559 GCA_018881525.1 Meteorus sp. PSUC_FEM 10030008
TATAATAAAATCTCAATGATGTTTACGCATATGTCCTACTCTAAAGTTGAAATTTTTTCCCAATCTTTTGCAAACCACTTTAACTAATCCTACTACATTTGGTGAATTTCCATTATTTATGTGAATGGTATGAAAGAAAGTATGATTTTTCGATGATAAGTATAATTAATGAACAGTTAATGCATTTATCAACAAACATGATTTTGTAACTGCTTATGTTTCAGGATTCATTCATCTTTCGCTTTGAATAACAAACACCTGCAGAGTTATATAGAACTAAGCTATAATTAGGTGATAATTTACAATCGAGACCTTGCCATATCCACTACTAAGCATTTTCTATAGTCACTCCTCATCAACATAACTACATGAATATCAAAAACATGCATTGCAGATAAAACAATTTAAAGAGTACGATTTGCAACCAATCACCTTTCAATATTTATCACTCATTCTATCGACGACATCTATAAATAAATGAAGAAGGTAATTATTATCATGGTTGCAGAGCAAACTATACCTTCACAGAAAAGATAATTTGCCAGAGAATTCAAATCCATATCGACACTCATTATGAACTTTATTGGGGATAAATCAATTTTATAGCGATATTTAAAGATAGAGTGGACTGTTAGAAAATGAAAATTCCCAAGTGAAAACCTCTTGACTGGAATGGGACAATCTATTCCACATGAACTACCCGAAGAAGTGAATGTTCATGAACCAAGAGGACAGCGAGTTTTTTTTTCAATTGCCTAAATATTTTTATGAAGATGAAATGACAATGAGTTATTCTTCATTATCTTGCTTCATAAAAGTCCACAATTGCACGCAGACAATGTTTCATGTTCAATAACGCGGCTGTGTTGAATTTGCCATTTGTGCACGAACGGCGCTTGCAGCAACATTGCCCGCTGCGGTTTGGACATGTTCATTCCTCAAAAAAGTTGTGGTGAATTCTTGTTGTGCTTTCGACATGCTAGCATTTGATGTCCGGTAAATTCGATGGATCTGTATCAGTTCGTATTGGAGAGGAAGATAATTGAATAAAAATTTCTGTCATGAACGTTCAAATTAGAAGAATGAATCATTAACCTTGGTCAATAATAAAAGGTCGCCGGCAACAGCAATTCCGTAGCATATCGCAATAAGTAATAGAAGAATTCCAACGAATGTTCCTTTAGCGGTACTGTCAAAAGTTGTGATTGCCGTTATTAAGCCACTAGAACAATCGAATGAATCGTTTAACAAACCTATAATCATATGATGATGAAGGAATGGATTATTAGTTACCAAGTTCCAGCGCCAGGTATTCCGATGGCTTGAATACTAGTCACAACCAATTGAAAGAAAAATACGAAGAAGAAGGCCATGAAATTGATCGAACTGTCGCTTCTGAATGCTTTATATGCTGGTCTGAACCAACAAACGAATGAGAATGGCGTAAATAGGAAGAGATACAGAATACCAAGCCCAAATATTTTGAACTCTTTGTAAGTAAACATCAGAACAAATCCGCCCACTACATTCAATAATAGAACAAGTCCATGAACTGCAATGATTGAATACAAAATTTTCAACATTGATATGAAATTCCAATAACCAAATCGCAATGCCGGAACGAATACTCACACATCCAGAGATAATATAATTGTCTGACAATTTTTTGAAAATCTGTATGAATGTCAACATCAATATCCTGGTAGAAGCACGGTTGGAAGCAGCATTTTTCAGGCAATGGTGGCCAGTTATTTCGCCCTGCTGAATCATTATACTTATCATTATACTGAAGTTATACTTGTCAGAAAAGAACGTGATTCTCGCAATTAATAATCATAATCGGAATTATATTTCCAACTCACGATAGTACGAAGAATTTCTCATTTCTTCTTCTCTCCTGGCTTTCCATTCTTCTTCTACACGTTGCTATAATATTGGAAATTGATATTGTAGACACGAAAATATTTTCATAGCGTTTGGTAACTGGATTAAGAAAAATGAATGACTGAATAATTGTTGAAAAACCTCAGAACTCGGTGACAAAGTTGTTCCAAGTGTAGGTGGAACTGTTTGTTGTGGATTTCGTGCATACGCTGGTGGTGGCACTTCTTGATTGGTAGGTTGAAGAGTGGCGGGCTGTTGAGTCGATCCAATTCCACCATAAATCGGCGGATTCGCAGCCCCACGAACTTGTGAATTGCCCTGATTTGCTGGATCCGCAAACGGATTATAATCTTCAATACCTCTGGCGACTGGAGCTGATGTCGCTGCGCGTTTCACTGCTGGATCCTGTTGATCAATATTATTTATTAGAACAATTAATAATGCTCGATGACGTGTAATCGTATGGAAATCACTTTTCAGAGGGACATATTCTTTTCACTCGAATTGATTTCTGTTAGGGATGCAAATTGTAGATTCAACTGTGAAATTTCATCCTGCGCATCTAACTCCACTTTTCCTTTATATCAAAACTTCCTGGATAATAACATCAACAAACTACACTTGATACGGTCATATCAATAGATAGAATTATGAATTTGACAGGGTCAGAAATATCGTGAAGTTCGAGATGATAGAATTTTTAAGACTGTGACCCACACAACTTTGTACTGATAATAACATTTGGAAACATATGTCAGTTGTTTACAACGTGAGCCCCGTAATTGAATGTGTGAGGACCAACTAATTGCACTAATTTCCACCTCAAAAGTATACCCCATTCATCCCTTTTGCATGTCAGCGAATTGATACAACAATAAGAAATTGATCGACTTATAAAATTGTGAAATATTCTCCAGCAGAAGAACATATACATATACAAAGAAAATTGTTTTTCTAGGGAGATATGATAAAAAAGGTAACTGGATACCACGGAAAAGTGGATGTACAGTTGTAGATTATGGTATGGAACTCTGATGATTCACATATGAAATATGTTGCCATGTAAAATGAAGAACCACTAATACGAAGAATCTCAATTGATATGGATATCATAATCTAATTATTATTCTGCCATGGAAAATATGATTGAAAATTCACCGAAAATGGATCATTGACAGTTGGCTCGCCGAATGGATTCTCGTCAAAGCCGGACATTTTTTTCACACGTGAACTTATATGTACTATTCTTTCCTTTACTCGTGGATAATTCTTATGAAAGTCTAAAGATGAAACGTCAATTGTATTAAAACCAATCAACACGATAAACTTTATCTATATCTGACAACCCATGACTCAATCGAAATAAGATATGCCCTTTCAGTTGAGTGACAAATACGTACAAACTGGTACAAACCGTACAAAAGACTCTCTGTCTAAAGTGCCGGAGTTTATGAACTGTTATGCGCCATCTCGGGGCACCTGAGATGTTGATATATATATGTGTATGTGACTTGCCACTGTATCGGACATTGGCGCCACTTGACCCGGCTTACCAACGCCATTTTTGAATTCGAATTCACCGCGATTCCATTGTATCAGGACCTCTCGAGCAACATTACCTGAGTCGAATTCTGCGTTTCCGATTTATATTATTGGTCATTGGTGATTTCAGTCATGAACTCGACTTCCGAGAAATGATATCAGCTGAAAGTAATGAAGCGGCAACTATTTTGGCAGGGCAATTGATTTTTGATGCTGATATCACAACAGAATGATCAACGGTGTATTGTGATTGTGAGTACAGTTCATAATAATTACAATACTTATACTTTCTCAATCAGTTGACATGATGTACGTTATTATGTTCCAATGACGGTGATAAAAATTTTCATCCGATCATTATCACCCGTATTTCTCTTGTTGAAATGAAGGGACAAGGTTAAAAATAGTTCGTAGACATCAACATTGACACTCCGCAGCTCTTGGTATTCTCATATCATTGAATGGGTTCTAACGAGCAAATGAATTTCAGTTGAAGATGAAAAAAAATATAGGCTGTTTTCGTGTCGTTTTATTGACAATCTATGCGTATTTCATGGGCGTTGTCTCTGAGATTTGGCAATCGTCTACTAGACATGGACCACCTCGAAAATGACGACCACATACGCTGATTCAATAACTGGGTATTGACTCCTTCGATCAAATTCAAAAATCCCACAATAAAGTCCATTAATTTTCCAGCTGTTCCACCTCGCAATTTTTGGAATTTCTTGTCTATAATCAACCAACACCGATATACATGTGATGGAAGAGGGATCATATTGTGCAATCAAATTCTGTGATTAATTTGTGCCACATATACCTGATGGTAGGAAAGTATTCTTTATTCGGACTGATTGGTGTGTTAGTGAAGCCATTAATCTCCTGATGAATAAACTTTGCGTGTCCATGGTCATGGGACGTAAACGTAATACAAAGCGCAATAGATATTCAAGCATATATCGATTACAATCCTCAAACTTCTGGAGGCATCGTTTTGGCCGTGAGCCTCGTATGACGATTTGACTCAATGCCTCTGTATCGAGAATGGGAGTTCGTAATGTCTCCAACCAATCGTATAACAGTCCACCCAAAATACGGATATTTGTCTCTAATTCTATTCGTTGCCATGCTGAATTTCTCGTATTCAAATCGATTTGATAGTTCACAAAAATTTTCCCTTCTTCATCCGACCATTCCGAACGATCACAAAGTAATGCTCGTACAGCTTCATCAACGCTTACGATATCGAGTCCACCTTTCTCAACTGCAACCTTGAGAAACGTTTGAGACTGAAGTTCCTTGTAACAATCATTGTCGTATATATCTTGTCCGCGTATTCCGTCACCCAATACCTCGTCCAACAAACCATCATCGAATGCTGTAAACCATTTCATCATCAATATAGTTAGTAGAGAACTATGAATATCAGACAATAATTTACCATGATAATTGGTAGAGCACGACGGTGATTCCGGTGATCCACAAAATACATCGTCCATCCTCCTGATGTCTTCAGAAGTATCACGAGAAGATACACTGTCATCACCAGTCTTCGCCACATCTATAGGAAACAATTTTGTGTTGAGTTAGATAATTCATAACGGTAAGAGGTCGATTTTTGTTGGTTTATTGAATGTTGACTCACTGGAACAATCATATGAAACCTGTGACAGGCATTCAGTCCATGAAAAAGAATGATTCATGGTGTTAATGGTACCATAATGCATTCGTTCTAGAGCATTCGAAATGAATTTATTGGTGAAAGGTGAGTCACCAATATGAAATTCTATTTCAGCTGGAGAATTGTCTTCCTGACAATTACATAATTGAAGTATCCTTTCGCACAATACGAAGACTATTTTAGGAATATATTTGAATGTGCGTTGATCATATCCGTGAAGAATATTCCACTGTTTCTTTAAAAAAGTTTGGAGACTACAACGTTTTTTACCAGGTCCATTACAGATGTGTGCGAATACAGTCATTTGAGGAAGAATATAGTGCTCGAAATTTTGTATACATTTTATCTGGCAGCGAGTTTGTATCGCGCCTGGCCGTTTTTTCCGAACAAATCGTATCGAGTCGCTGGCTCTTACTCGCAAACTATAGATGAGATAGCACGCGATGAGGACGCCTGTACGTCCAAGGCCTGTATTTTGTCAGTGAAAAAAGAACAAAAAAACATTGTATACTACATATTGATACCGCGCATGGAGAGCTTTTTTTGTCTTATACTATCTCATGAATATCTTATAAATATTCTACCTGGTTATGAACGAGTATTGATCGATGTCAACAGATCAATCTGATGTGTAAAGTCTCACGTTGCTGGTGATATATGACAATATGTAACTATCATGTTCGAGCACAAGAAAAGTGGGGAGGAAAAATTTTAATGAAAATATGCTGACGGAAGTAGTCAACACTATCTAGAGCCTCTGTCACATTCCATAATGAATATTACAACCAGAGACATGTCAGACAGTTGAGAATAACGGAACGAATATAGGCACCGTAATGTACACGCATTTTCCCTGTGTGTCTGTACATCGGGGAGAAAGTAATAGATAAAAAATATAACAACAACTACTTTTAGTTCGAAGTAAAGTGCATGACTAGTAGTATTATTGGATGGATATTTCATGAACATATGTCGTACGTGGCTGATACGTTCCGTTGCATTCTACACCTGTCAATGTGTTACGCAACAAAATGATTGAATCTATCGTGATATTCTGCATATTTATGCATCATTTCCCATCATTTGCGATTATTTAAGCACGGAAAACGATTGACACACTGTGAAGTGTGCGGATGAAATTTTCATTACCAGCGTGACAGTGAATCGCAACTCGTCCTTCTTGTACAGCAAATGCTACAACTTTCACCATGTCCAGAAGTTTTTCCGTTGTTGCGTCATCATAATCCTTCCAGGCAAAATTGTAATAGTAAACTGGAACATCATAATATTGAGTATATTTGATAAAACACATGCTATGAGCAGACGGGGACGCGAATTCGTGATGAGATTGGAAGGAATACAGAGTCGATAGGACATATCCGCAGCTTATTTTCTGAATATATATATAGACATATGGGTTTTAACAGCACTGCATTGCATGTTACCATGAACTTTGTTCGATCCAGTGAAACTCAACGTCTCATTCCTTCGAGGGCGCATATGCACTCTCGCTTTATCTGATTTTCATCGAATTTCAGGAGAGTACTTTGTAATAAGGTGGAACATTTGATCATCGTTCACTCTGATTTATATAGGAATTGTGTCTCCACTCCCATTTACCGACTTACTTTCATTTTTCATGAACTCTGTTGGGTCATATGTGAATCCGCTGGTTTCCAAGGGACCCCCACAATTACCATGTTCTCCGGGTGTTTGCAAATTCATTATTGTTTTTATACTCCATCTCCGGAATTGGGCGATGACATTGTTTTCCAGTAGTTGCGCCGTGCTGGGTCGTGCCATCGCCAAAACATCGTCCGTTACCCTGAAATTCACAAACGGTAGGCCAATCAATGATTCCTATGCATGTGTGAATTCTGTGTCCATTTCCACAGATATTCATATGAAAACACTTTCTTGTTTGTAATCCATTTTTATCACTTGCTTTTCTTCAAATATTACCAATGGGAAAAAATATTTTCAATCGCCATGTGAACTGGCGGCCAAGCTTTGGGATTTTCGTATTTGCATCTCGATCCACCACAGAATATCGCGCATTGTATTGCAATGGGAGTTATTCTACGCAAATTCTCGGATAATTTATTGTAATTAGCTTGTATCGCATCTATTTCTAAATCACGTTGAAGACCAGCTGGCACTAAAGCACTCACATCCATTCTAGAATTCCGCAAAGAACATTGTATTGTTTGTTGTTGAAGATGCAGGACAAAATCGTAATTGCTTTCCACTCACATTTACCAATAATTGTTGTAACACATTATCCATCGCATGGGATATCTTCTTTTCGGTAGAATTTGAGCGCGGAGCTATGAAAGATTAGTGCGCTACCCACAAAGGGTTACGACTGACTGAAACTGGTGTGATCGATGCGACCAGTAAGTAGAGAGATGGAGGCGCCGAGTGCGGTTGACAGTTTCGGGTTCCCTGTAGAAAAATCGCTTGTTTTATTATCGCTCTCATGCATCGATATACTTTCATTGTTTCAATGGATACAATTGAGACTGAGTTTGAGGATCGGGAGGACGACACCTCATCAAAGATTATTCGTCCATCCATAGTTGATCAAGTCCTTTCGATTCATCCATATCCCATTGATTCACAACTTCTATAACCCCTTTCAACAACTCATTTAATTTCTCTGTAAAATCGGTACATTTTTACAAGGCAACTTAACATATAATACTTCATAACATAATTCGGGCAATGGAGGATCTATTATCTTCTGCTTTACAATATTCTGAGAGTTCACCTCGGAAAGAAAAGAAAAAAATAAAGATGAGAGAAAACGTGATCATCCTTTATTTCATTTGGATTAACTTCTGATTATCGTGTCATTTGTCTTTTTTTTTCCACGTCTGTTTTCAATTCTCCGTGTATTACCAAGCTATGTTTAATACTGACGGTTCACACATTCGGACCCATACAATACATGGTGAAAGTGACCATGAATAACTGAAAATCATCGTCTTATAATAACTCTAACCTTTTTTTTAACGAATCTGCCGTTTCATAAACTTATTCATAAACTTTTTCTCAGCTTTTCGCGTTGTTTTTCATTGCGAAAATAAAAATATAAATTATTTGGGAGTAATTGGGAATAATTCAAGGCGAAAATGTATTCACGGATATTAAATTAATTACATTACTCTGTACTCACATCATTATTCTCGGCAATTTCGAGTCGATCGATGAAACGTAGTTAAAGTAGGGACTTGTAACCTAGAGATAGGGAAGAGATTGTGAGGTAAATAGGAGAATAGGTTGAGAGTGAGGAAGTAAGGAAGCAGGAGAAGGGGTTGAGAAAAAAAGAACTGCAGCGCGATTTCGTTACATACTAGGCATACGTCTTGGCGTGAAATAAATCTTCCTATCATCTCTCAGACTTTATGAAATCATGTGCACGATCAACATACAATTTATTACTGGCAAATATCGATCAATCAAAGAAATTCAATAGAAACTCAACTTATATTTCCACATGATATATAGTTTCGGTCGAGAAGAGTTTTCATGCATTATTTCGGCACTATTTACTCTATTCTTCCACGCTTTATGTGAGTAGCTGATATGATTGCTCCTTCCTTCCTATTTATCCAGAATAATGACAAGAGGAACACCAAACTAAACGAACTTTGAAACATTCAAGATAATTAATTCAATATTGTTCAAGCACAAAAAGTCTCGGGAATTTCATGCGTCGATTCATCAGCATTTCTTGCGCGCCTTGCGCATAAATCACAGTCTATAAACAGAATGCACTTAATCTTTATGATCACAATCGAAGAACTCTGTTTTCATCATTCTCGGTTTTATCTTCTCACTAAAAATTTATCCCGCGGTCAGTTTCAAAACAAAAATTCCATCGTTTGAAAATAAATTCACGAGAGAACGCGAGCAACATATATTCCAAAATATCGTTTATAATTTGTTGTATTCAGTAAATTTTAATGCCTCTGTTTTATATTTCTTTTCGTTTCGCTTCATAGCTTATTTACCGATATTTCTTAGACTAATCACCATCATTATTACTTTTGCTTAATCTATGTACAGGAGAGTCTTTTTTCTATCTGATAGATTGAAGTCCTCGGTTAATAATACACAATATATAGGCTTAAGATACATCCGGGTAGTGTGATACGTTGGAAACGGGGTGAATACTCTTGCTGGCACTGAATCTCACAGAATTCTTCTCATCCCTTTTGTACTCTTTGTTTTTCATACAAATCCTTCATTCACCCCATCAATCAGTTGTTGCTGCGCACCTAGAACCGCAATGAGAATTTATACAGGAACATTTTTTTTTCTCTCTGTAAGAAAGTTATTATACCGATTACACTGTAATAGAAGAGAAAAGGATGGGGAAAGAGTTCGATGTCAGTACCAAGCATAGAGAGTCATCACGTTCCTTTATATGGGGAAGAGTTCATTCAATTATCGCATAAAAAAATTTTATTTCATATCACTATTGATATAATGATCTTCACATGCTTTGGTATGGTGATAAATGGTGATAGATATTGTAGGGTAGTCGACGGGAACTTCACGAGGAGTATTGATTAGAGCGCCGAAATAAATGATGTGTCGTAAATTTATTGAACAGGAGCTGCAGAAATGTTGTGTAAACCATGAAACGGTCGCATGGACAAAGAAATGATTTGCATAATTGTGACGAGAGCGTTATGAATGCAAATACATTTGTTTTCTGTTGTTGATGCATCACAGGTACGACGCAATGGCACACTGTTACCATAACTGATGCAAATGAATGGAAAAGATATACAACATTATGTTGGATGCTTCTATAAGGAAAAATTTCTAGTTTTCGTGTAAAAATGAAGGAGAAGAAATTCTGAGAATTGACATCTAATCAGTATATCTGGTAACATGCATATACATGTGGTATGTATATCGGTACAAGATACCTTTCTTCAATTTTCATTCTACCCAAATTCACTGCCATTCGAATTCAAGATTCTGAATATTTCGAATTGTATTGTAGTTTGCTGCTCTCTTTCACTTTACTTTTTTACCGTTTCGTGGTCGAACAATTTGTTTTTCCCCCGTTCTTCCAATCAAATCCGAATGAAATGATTCAAACATCCTATATTCGTTTTATGGTATTACTTTTATAACGTTCACTTCAAGATTTTCTTGTTTTTTCCCTATAAATCACATTTTTACTTGATCGCAATGATCGCATATCTTCATTGTTCCAATTACTTTGGCTATATCACGATTTCGAACTCATTATCATTCCTACTTTATCATTCCGTCATTTTACAAATTTCTACGACGATTAAATTCCGGTACGAATGAATATGAAACTACTTATAATTCATATTTAACGCTAAACTATACACAGGCTACCAAACAGAAATTGGGTGAGCTTTGATTGAATTCGTCATGCTTTCATCCAATATCACTATTTTTATTCCGCTTCGCGTTAATTAATTAAAAACAAATTTGTCCTCCATCGCGATACTTTTTACAAAAGCTACGGGCGGTGGAGGACAATGTCTTTGGACCTCCGTGCACAACGTTCAATTGAATTCATTCTTAATTCAATATTGTTCTTTTTTTGTTGTTTCAAATTTCTTAATTCTACATTCGATACATCACATAACCTCGCACAAAAGCGAATTCAGTCGGTTTTTGGATAACCGGGTGGAAATCAAGAAAATCAAACTTTTCTACGCTCCGAATCACAAAAATACAACGGAACGGTCTAACTAATAGATTAATAATGGCGAGAATTTCAAACATTTCCATTCCCACTCGTACAAATATGACTCAACTTAACATTGAATGAACTGCATACTGTTCTCTTCAAATTATATTGTAAATGTCTTTTGTTCTATCTACAACGCGTTCATATTTGAAATTGTCACTAACATTTCCATGTATACGGGTAAGAAAGTTGCCATTCAACTTCCGTATTACGTATGGATGCATTGAACTCGACGCTGGACATCACTAAACTGATTTAAATTATTCAATTTCCACCGGTATCCCATTAAGACTGTATTCAATTTTCAGTGATCGCTAACGCGTTTCCCAAGGACCATGGGAAAAAAGTCCTAGTAAAACTTTTACATGTATATCATATGAGTACTTATTTATAGATAGTTCATTACCTATTATTCATAATAATTATATCAACTATATAATACACAGAACCAAAAGAGCTCATAATGCACAAAAAACGGTTAGAAATCGTTGTCAGTTTCTCATTTTTTTTCCCGAATTTTAATTGCTTGGTTAGAGAGATATGGATCGCTTCAATGATTGACCATGAGTTCCCACGCTTGATTTCACGTTTTCTTAATGGAAAAAGCACATAGAGAACAGAAGATATTTTCGTCCAGTTCAATCCTTGTGAATACAATTATTACTTCATTTTTATTCCTTATTCATTCATTTCTCTTAGAGTCTTCATCAACCGCAATGTGAAATCGCGTTTTAGATATGGTGAGTGACTTGTCTCGTTAACGAGTTGGATTGATTCCCACCTATACGACTTGGAAATCAGCTAAATGTCTATAAAGTAGTACTTGATGAGTTGGAGTCCCAAAGGACCAGAATGGATTTCGAGTTGAATTTATTATTGTGTGAAAGACTTTTCATCCTCCTTAGACTGTATCGTACTACGCCTCGATTTGATCGTCCGATGTGCCTATATCCGGTGCCATCGAAAGGTCTTCTGCCATATCCTCATCCTGACCTGAGTCCTGCCCATGACTTTCGGGATATTCTCTTTCATCAACAGTATCGTCCTCGTGATCATGATCCGTTGGAGCTTCTAACATTTCTCGTTTTATTAATCTAGACAATTTCCCACCCTCAGGACTCTGACCTTCTTGTTTTATGTGCATTCCTGGTTCATCCAGGGGTGACCTGAGAACACGTTTCATCAGTTGAGTTACACAATAAATCAAAGAATGTACCACAATATTCTATGTATTATTGATCTTACATTAAATCACTATGCGGCATAACCTGGTCCTTGCCCGGGCTCGTCGCAGTCGATGTGCACATAGAGTTAGTTAGAAATCCCATGTTCGACTCACCCAACGCAGCCTGAAAATACTCAAATTGCATTAGATTATTAATTTATGGCTGACCATCAAGTGACATTCATTGTGAATAAATCATCCGAGAAATTCATACCATTGAACAGAATAATCACAATGAATCGATTTTCATAATTTGAAGGGGACTGGTTCAATAGTTTATTGTTAATTATAAATTTATTCATAAGAAACAATCGGGAGAACTCTTCATATATTTACCTGAAGGTTGGCGTTGAGTGCATCACCATACATTGTTGGGCTGTGCGTAAGCGTAGGACTTTTTGATGGGACACCCCTGTTTATGACAAAAATAAAAAAAATCTATCAATAATTCCGCTGTTCATAGATGAACTATTGACTGGAATTAAATGTTCAACGATTTTAAATATGGAATAACATTAATATATTGACATCAAAAAGTGAGAGTAAAAAGATCAAAGATGGAAAAAAGAAGATAGAAAGTAATTCAAATATGATGTGTAACTATATAATGTATGGAACTATAATTCATATTAGATGTACGCACACACACCACGCACGCACACTCGCATATATATGGGCACACATATAAATAGATATTTTGTAAGAAAAAAGCGAGAGAAAAAGAGTGTAAATGATAGAGAAAAAGATGAAAATAGAGAGTAGTTAAAAGAGACAAAAGTTATAAAAAGTTACAAGATACATATAAAAAGTTAACATGACAGTTAAACCTTTGACTACGAATATTTATACGAGATGTGAAAGAGATTGAAAAAACATTGGAAAACCAATCACAGAATAAATTCGATGCTCACCAATATTCGCCATTTTACTATCCAGTCATTTGTAGTGGTCGCGATTGTGTGAAATGTAGATAGAAAAAATTACTAAATTAACGCCATCATTTCGAATCACATACATCGAATTTCTTGAACCAAATTATGGATTGCCGTTTCGATTCAAAATGATTTTGTTCTCATGAGCAGCCCGAGGATCACTCCAACTTACCTCACAGAATATTCGAAGTAGTGTCTTAATCAATTCATGAGTTTGATCTGTACAATTGGAGAACCTCAACAAATATTATAAAGCAAAATTATCTATTTTCGTGATAAAATGCCTTATAAAATTTATTAGAGTTCGTTGAGGCTGTCTGTAGGCATGCAGAAAAATTATCATGCTGAGATTGAACTACATCCCCAGGCTGACTATAACAAGAACATTAGGACGTTGATCAAAAGCGTGCATAAATATATTCATAAACATATATGTATATGGAGATGATAGAGAGAAATTCGGTGTGGTAGTGATTGTAGCAAAAATAGAAGATACAACGACAGGATAATGTGGTAAATTCTGTCTTATACTAAAAAACGAAGAAAAAATCTATAGAGAACCAAGTGACGGAAACAAATTCAAGTGAATAATAATTATACGGTGAGTTTTTCTCGGTACCTGAATGTTACTCGATAAGACAGAAGACATCCCAGTCCAAGCGACGATTCACCTGACACTGCAGTTCGGTCAACACACAAATACACACACTCATACACATGACATATTTTTTTTTATCTGATTTTACTCATGCGCAAGTGGCCTCGTCGCACAAATTCGCTCATCCATACGATCATCCTGAGGATTTAATTGATTGTGTTTCTCTTTCTGTAATGCTAGGGCTTTTTTTTGTTCCTCGTGTGAACTGAATGAAATGTCAATCGTTTACTCACACCAAGCGTACAATCGAGTAAGCTCTAATTGAAAGCGCCACATGAAGCAAAGCGCAATTGGATAGAGAGGGGAAAAGGAATTTCGAGAAGTTTCCTTCATATTTTCATAGGATTATACATGAGGAAACCAAAACGTGCTGGGATTACTGTTTTCTTGGTGAATGATCAGCGCTCGGATATCAGAGTGGGATTGATTAATACGATGTAATTCATGGACAGCTAAATAAGCCTGACGAGTCAATATTCATATTCATATATATGGAAGCTATAAATTAAGTCGGCCAACTAAAAGGACTCTCTCGACTTAATGTGTATTTGCGCGATGCCGAAGCAAGCAGGAACAAAAATATCATCTCTTCAACATCGTCATACTGTCTACGAATATGATATTTTATTTCTTGTTTTATTCAATATTTTCTGTGATATAGAGGTTCTGGGATGATCTACGAGGCGGTCAGGCATGATGCGTGATTCTACATATATATTTTCTGTTTCTTTTTTCACTTTTACTCATTAATATTTTCGATTCGTATTCATTGAAAGTTTGATGTTATCTGAATCAGGTTGGTTGCGAACTGCGGAGAGCTGCTGTCTGCTATTACCTGATGCCAATGAACATTTGGGCATTATCTACGCCCTCTTCCCAAACATTTACTCATCTCTTGAAATTAATTTAGTTTTCGTCCTTGTGACTGCTCCATGCCTCATGGCCCGAAAATTTTTCCTCAGTATTATTTTTTCCCTCCCTCCAATTCAATGAATAGTGGCTCTTGCATTTCAAATTTTTCAATAACTGCGACATATGGAATACCACTTCTATAATTTCATTTGGAACAATATTAGAAAGTATCAATGGGCAGAGGAACTTCGCAGCGAGTGAGCGACAAGGACGACATCATGAGATATAGAATTATTCAACTGGCGAATATTGAGTGATAATGAATCAACTTTGACGAAACTATAGACTGAATGAAGATATAGAGAACGGGAACGGTGAAATAAAAGCGGGCAGCAGTCTCGCCGCATGTCCAATCTAAATAGGTAAAGAACAACGACTAAGCGATTCGTTACCGCTTACCATGATAATGAATAAGAAATTGTCAATTGATTATTGTTTAGTATCGCCGAATGGAAGAGAAAAAAAAGAAAACTGTAATTTTGATCATTGTCACGATTTTGCGGAACGATGTCGCGCCAGCCAGCCAGCAGAATTCTAAAAAGTGGTAGTGCTTACTGTGCGGAGAGGTGGGGTGGAGTGGGTGATGGGGTTGGGTCATATTTCCTGGGACGGCCGCGGGACAGATGCCGTCGCTTTACGAACTCGGCGTCGTCCACCATCCAGAATGACCCAAAGTCGTCCTCATAGCGCACAAAACACTTGTGCAATGATAGATTGGTGCGGATGGCATTCTGTATACACAGACAAGACCACCAAGAATAGAGAAAAAGAGAGTAAAAAAGAGAACAAGTTTTTTTCCTGTCGTTTCATTTTAAAACAAAATAATATAACATCTTTCCATCCTTAGCTATGAACCATTTTCTTTTCTCTATTTTTCTCGTTATTGTCATTGGTTTGTTTTCAAAATGCCCTTCGGTGAATAGTCGATTCATTCATCAAACAATCGAGTATTGCTCTTCATTTCCACTCGACACTCATCTCTTATCATCCCAATTATTTGCATACTTCAGTAAACTAACGTCATGTTGTATTTATGTTTGTGATCTCTTCACGATCTTTCATTTCTGCTGTGTTGAGTTTTTTTTTCTCATTTTTTTTTCCACTCTTCTTATTTCTTTCTCTTGCTATTCCGCGTCTTTTCTTGCAACTTCCTTTTGTCCAGTACTACTGGCATACGACGAGAGATATAACAAAAGTGGGAAAAAACGAGATAGAGCGTGAGAGGTGGAGACAACGGAGAAGATACTGAGAGTGGAAGGGAGAGGAAGTACAAAAAAAAATTTGAAAATAATACGACAGTACCCCTCGTTTGAATTGACATTTTGATGAAAAAATATGGGGACTCTTTGGGAGGAGCAGAGTAAAACGAACTTCTGTTCGGCCTTTAAATCACCTCACACGTGCAACACACACTTTGAATCTGTTTGTTCATAGTAGAATGAATATGTACATTTGAAACATATTTTGATAGCAAAATAGATGGAAGATAAGACAATATACGGGCGATCCAGTTCACCTAAAAAAGCAGATCTTTGATGGACGGGAAAAAGTCCCCTGTCGATTTATCCGCTCTGCCGCATCTCACGGCGTTTACATAGTTTCGCCTCATGGGGTTAGTCGCTGCAAAGCCCATCATGCTTATTAAGCCAACATACTCGATTCATTCTCATAATGAGAGATATTTTTTCGGCTTCTTGTACACTACATTGTGGCTCGAGTTCGCTCGCTTATTTTTTTGTTTTTTTTTTTTTTTTTTTCGAGCCACGCTAAGATAAAATTAAATTTTGCTGGGACCAACGCTGCTGAACAGCTTTTCTGGTGGATGTTGGTTCGCTTTCGTTTCACTCACACACAAGACTGGGTCATCGACCAATGTCTTGAGAATTTGATTCCAATCTCCCTCCCATTCATTATCGATTGTTCCTTTAGATGGTTTTTTTTTCTTTTTTTTAGGGTTATTTGTTTTTGAGATGATGTCTATTCAATTTTGGATAATTCTCAAGACAGTTGTCGAGATGGCGAACAGACAGACACAAACACAAGCAACACACACGAGATGAAAGAAAGAATTAAAAAGATTTACATTTACGGCATATTACTATATATACTTAAATAGAAAATGGAATATATATGTATCTAGAAAAAAACTATACATGTAGTACAAAGAGAAGGCAATAGATATACATACAGATATGTCCGAGGCAAAAGGATGAGGAAGAGAGATCGAGAAAGATATATACATTGGCAGAAATTGGAAAGAGAAATATGAGAAACAAGCACGAAATATATAAAACCTAAAACGTATATCAGCATGTTATACGAAATTCTGAGAAATTTCATATATCTGCGTACATATGTTTTCTTTTCTTCTTCTTCATGATATCTATGACAGACAGGCAATGTAAAATGTATGCAACCAGACAAAAAATATGTTGTAAATAGATATCTATGAAAATATGGAAAAGAGAATATTGATAAAAGTTATTAAAAATGTATATAAATATGCATATAATATATATATACGTAAGAAAAAATGTTTGAGAAACCATGAGAAGATGAAGTTGGCGACTATGGAACTACGTGAGATAAAATGGAAAAATCCAAAAAATATCTAATTTATAATATTGAGATAATGTTTACAGAATCAGTCGAAATATATATACAATAAAGAAGCATGAAAAGAATTTTCGAACCTGAATAAATATATATTGAATGTAAGAAATGGATATCTAAAAATTACTGGGAGACAAAATATCCATTGCATGACAAATATTAAATATCAAGTAAGTGCAAAATACATCGAGAAGAGGAAGAAAAAGTGGTGAATGAAAGGAATGAAAAACAGGAGAAAAATATGGTGCTTGATTGATGATATGGATAATAATATTTTCCTTATTTGTTCTGTTTATGTTCGTAAATGAGATGAAGATAATATTCAAAGAGTAAAATTCTAGATTTATATATATACATATATAT
>JABMBR010005179.1:0-17542 GCA_018881525.1 Meteorus sp. PSUC_FEM 10030008
ATTATTATTATTATTATGAATTCCTATCTCAAATTACCATGAAAGTTCATGCACTTTTGAGAAATCGCGATTCCAAGTTCGATTTGTATTTTGTCTGGTGTCACCATGATGGTACCTTATTATCAAAATCAGTTTTTGACCTAATCACTATTCACTTCTTTATTCAATTATTGGGTACCAAGTGAGTTTCTAAGATACAGTACTATTTCTGTCGCTTTGTCACGTATACGCACTCAACATCCATTACCCATATAGGTTAGATATCCAACGGTCGAATTTTAAGCTGACACTGTTTCTACCATGGACTTCTTGATTATTTCGCCAAAATTTTCATCACAATCAGCAGTAGTCGTGGTCAAAGCGTTATCAGTGTCGTTGACCACTACTTTGTCACCCATTGGTATTCTCGTTGCTGTGCTATGATAATTATTCATTGATTGTGACTCAACGTCCCCATAATACGAATAGCGACCAGCAAGAAGCTCAGAAAACGGTTCAAGTTTTCCCATTTGCTGGACAACACTGCTCATTGGTTGCACTGAATTCAAATTTATATATTGCTGTGGACCATTTGTCTCATCTTGAGAGAACGCTGTATCGTACATCGTTTGCTGTGATTGGTGTGGTCCAGAAGGACAAGACGTTGAATGTTGGATTAAATTCTGATCTTGATAAGGAGAATAATGTGAGAAACCATTAGAAGACGATGCTGACGGGAATTGCTGTTGAAATTGTGATTTCGATGTCGTCGGTGTTTCATAATTCTGGTAATCACGATAATCAGCTGGTTGGAATGTTGACTGTTGCCCAGAAAAGGAATGGAAGGCTTGATTGAATTCGGGATGTAGCTTTCTTGTTGAAGTGAGTGCATTATCGACAGTGTTTTCGCTCCGGTAACACTCATCACGAATCGCATAAAGATCTAAACTATCTTCTCTTGCATTATGAAGTGGCTGACATGTGGTTACGGTCGTGTCATGACTATCATAATGTAACGTTGTGAATCCACCACCATTAATGCAGTTAGGGTTAGTTGAGGATGAACACTCATCAGCACTTCTTGTTGAACGTCCCAATGCACTATCTATCAACGGATCATGATTATTTGACACTTCTCGTTCTGTTGATTCTTCATCACGCTGCTTTTTTTCTAATTCAAGTCGCATCAGTGTGTGAATGAAATGTGTCCGCACACGAACGGGGTTGAACTCTATCCGGCCAGAACTATTGGCGCAGCCATCACGAGAACATCCGCAAGGGAACCCAGCGCGATCGACCTGTCAAAAATGAGTTCACATTGAATTTATAGATCCAAACACAAAAAAGGATTTTAGGGAGGATCGAAAACAGGTTCTACATTGTTCAAATGAGGATGAATAGCGGATTACTGTTGTCAAATATTGGAGAAATTTTGCATGGGAAAAAATGAAGTGACCGTTTTTTTTACTACGATTGATGTTTGATCAAATGGGCACCCTTACTTGACACTTTACATTTGCTCTCGAGCAAGGGCAACTCTCTGGATCGCAATAGCCTTTGCATCCACATCCACAGTGCTCTCTACTAGCGCGAATATCTCGACAATCATCCTTCTCAATAGCATCAATTCTTCGAACACCAGCGGCACGTAATAATGCTCGCCTTTGCCATGTTGGCACCGGTTGCAGGAAATAATAACTATCAATATCTAATTCCTCTGTATCGCTCGGATCTTCGTCCGTATCATCGCTTGGGTCTTCAGAACTTGATGCTGCTTCAGCTATGCTATTGGCAGCCCTTTCCGATCTCAATTGTGCTAATCGTGCTCTATGTATTCGCCTCTGCTCTGCTGCATGTTCACTCAAAGAAAATCTTTCTGCATGAGTGTGAGTAGCGCTCATGCCCAATGTACTTCCACCCTGTTGTAAATTGTAATTTCAGAACGAGTCTTCATACACAGAAAACATTTCATATAAACATTGAATTTTCAACGTGGATGCAGCGACAGAAACGAATAGAAAAAATGAATGGGTATGGTGGTCGAAAATATTTAACAATACCTGCGAGGGTACACAGGTAAACCCTTGTGCCCGTGGGAAGTAATAAACTGTAACTGCGTCAAAATGAATACTCTTCTTTGACACGGAATCATCACCACCATAACTCCTCTTGGCATTTGGTTCACCCTCCATACAGTCGCTGAGCCGTCGTTTCAAAGTACTTTTCCTCGGGCCCGCGAAATTAGGTAATGGCAATACTATCGACGAACTCGGTCCATTTTCTCCTGACACTACACCGTCCAAAGGATTATCAACTGAAATTGAACCCCAAAATGTTGGAAAATTAGTTGTATTGGATTCACATATTAAACTTACGTATATCATTAATAGATCTACATACTCAGATGTTAATGATTATAGATGGACGGCCATCTTTATCACCATATAATGAGATGATAAAATAATTACCTTTATCCTTATCAGACAAAATATCATCAGGTATTCTGTCAAGGAATGATGTTTCGGAATCACTCTCGGGAGCAGGTGGTAGACCCGGATCACCTGGTATTTCACCTCCAAGCCCCGAATCACTCCCATCAGATCTGACCTCATCCGTGACACAAGTTGTCAATGTCATACTCTCTGCTGAATCTTCTGTAAATGCTTCAGGCTGCTCAGTCTCCAATCGTGTGAGCAAACCTGTTGTGATCCCTCCACAATTTGGAAGGTTAATTTCGTGACAAAGATTGGCATTAACAACAGGCGGTCCACAACGATCTTTCACATGTATTGCCGATATTGAAATCAATTCGGAACTATTGGACCCTGTCTCCGTCTCTGTTTCCGTGTCGACGCAGTCGATTACATCATTTACCACCGTAGATATCACTTCCAATAAAACAGCGGACTCACCGTCATTTCTTGTTTCATTATCTGTCTTGTCATTGAATAATTCGTCAAGTTTTCTCAAAGACGACGCTTCACTTTGATCGTTTCGCTGTCTGATATCTTCAGCTCTCTCTAGCAAAACCATTGGACTCTTTCGCGTTAGTTGTTCATTTTCCAAATATTTTGTTGAGTTTGCAGTGGCTTCTGTTACGCCAAGCGATTGTATCATTGTTACTGCGTTATTGTCATTAGCTTGGTATGCATTAGCAATATTGTCGACTGATGTGCTTCTTGGCAGTTTTTTCATTCGAGATGCATCACTGTTTGTCACGTCAACCCGCGCTAATACAACCATCAATTCCTTTTGGTAATTCATTTTACTAATTTCCGTTTCTCCACTTTTGATCGCCTCATCATCATTTTCATTTAGTGGCCACTTTGAAATTCCAAGAATAACTTCATCTTCAGAATGGCGATTCTCCTCTGTGTTTGATGCATGATCAGCCGAAGGATTGTCGTAATGAGTTATCAAAACTTTGTCTTCAAAAAGAGCAGAGTCCGATGTCAATGAAATTTCACCGAGTGTCTTCTCATGTAAACTCACGTGCACAGGTGACAACCTCCTGATGTCATATTTCAATTGTTTCGCTTCCGCATCCGATATTTCCGCGCCAATAATTTTCATTTCGCTATTGACAGTTGCCAATTCGATGTGTGAATACTTTGCTGTAACGTCAGATAATTCATGATTGTCAAACGAAGGTTCGGGGCACAATCCTTTATCCATCTGACCTGTTATCGTCATCAATCTTCCATTCTGCACTGAATTCAGATCAAATTCAGCTATGCATTTTAACATGTTACTCGGTCGATCTTGCGATATAGATTGTAGATTATGTGAAGAGCTAATACTTTTGGTGATGTCAGGGTTTTGACTGATATGTTGATGAGAACTCTCAGATACCGCAGACTCAGTATCCTCGATCATGGTCGTAGTATCAATGTTAAAAATTTCCGTAACATTCTCTTGCAGTTGATCGACAGTGTTGGAATTTTCTTGGTCATCATTATGGCCAAGCAAGTGATGGGCTGAAGGTGATTCCATGTCGAGGATTAAGAATATTCCTATAAGCAATACAAAATGGAAATTCCATGAGATCTTCGAATAACTATTTACAATATTTGACAATATTTTGTCGTTCATGGAATTTGGTAATTGGATAATCGATTCGTTGTTTTTCAGAAAATTCATGATGCATAATTGTCAATTGATTCTCACCCGCCTCAACCCTCCCTTGACTTCTCTATAAGTCGTCTGTTCCATGGATAATTGTCTACCGACCGCGTTCCAACGACTCCGCCATATCTAATAGAATTGAAGTAAGGAGAAAGTGAAGATCGGGTGAGAAATGATAATAGAGAAAACGTACATGAGGCAAGGGACCACAAAGAATTTCGGGGGGGTGACGGTAGGGGAGGAGGTGGTGGAGGAGGAGGATTGGAGTGAGGTGAGATCAATAAGCCGCGCGCTCGTTGCTGGTTCCGCGCGCACAATAACTGAACTGTGAATATTAAACAAAAGTATCTACCGCGATAAACATAATTGCTCATTGGTAACCAACAGTTAGTACGCAATAATGGCCAAGTTGAATTCCCGGGAGTCATCCGTTATAAATTTAGATTATTTCCCTGTCTTCAATTGCATTTGTAATGTGTACGAAGATGTTGTTCAAAAAACGATCATAGTGGAAAAACAATATTATACCTTTTGCTTATTTCATATCAATCTATCATTTATGTTGTAGAATTTTCTTCGAATATGTCTTCCTTTCTATCTTTCCACTTCACTCTCACATGATGTTCTCCACTCTGCTTTACCCTCCGCCGCCGCGGTACATGAAAGCGTGAAAGGGATTTTCGCGCACAAATTATATTGCAGTAATAGAATTAAATGCATTTTTCATTTCGATCAATTTTCGCATTGCAAATTCTAATTTCACACTGTTGTTTTTTTAGATAAATTGAAAGAAATCGGGTAACAATAAATTGTTATAATAATGAAGTATACATTATCAACATGAAGAATAGAGAAAAGGAAAACACAGGGCTACATGTGTCATTCGACAGTATAAAGTTGCTATTTCCGGATAAATATTGAAACGAAAAAGTGCGCTCACTCTGGAGTGATTGAAATTTTAGGATAAAATTTGATCAAAAATAAAGTGAAACACGTCGAACCCTCTCCCCGACTCGCGTTGGAGTGAACGTCGGCGGGTCATGGGACGCTTCGTATCTCCTGTAGTTCTTCTTTCGGATATTCCATCGCTTCGATACAATGCGCGTTTGCAGTTCATAACAATGACGACAGTAACGATGATGGCAGCAGTGGCGTTAGTGTAGCCAAGAGTAGTAGATGGAAGTGGATAAGTAGAGAGTGCACCGCGTCAATTCACCACACAGAGAGTGGCGAAGAGTGTTAGTGTGGTGTTCTAAGGAACATCACTCTCTCTATGGCGTGTGCATTGGTCCTTCATTGCGTTTGATGTACAGTTCAATGGACAAAAAAAAATCTCAGCGCATGAGCACAAGTGTTTTTGCAGACACTAGTCAAGTACATACCAGAAATGAAATTCATATCAGAGAAAAACATTTGACAATTATTGTACATTTGATATGTGAGAGGTATTGTATGAAGGGTAGTATATGGAGTTTCCGTGTTCAACGAAACCTCACAAGTAGATTCGTCCGTATTTTAGTGCCAATTCGCTCCGTAATTTATCAGGCAATGAAAAAAATCGTAGTACAAATTGAAGTTCTATGGAAAAAAAAAAAAAAAATGGTGGAAATCGAATAAATAGGCGATGGAAACAAACTCTCGGAGATGTATTGACAATATCCCATTTGGCGGGAATATTTGATGTTTCAAATGAAAATGCATATGCAAAATGTACAATCAAAGTGTATGGAAGGTAGCTAGCGAGACTCTCTGTACATGTTCTACTGAACTATTCAATCGACCTCATTGAGTCGTGTTTGTAGCTCAACTCTCATGACCTTATATACAAATACTACGAACGCAATGTGTCGACACAGCGTAAAGTGAAGAAAAAGGGCATATTCGTCGTTGTACGTTATATTGGATCGTATATGCATAAATACATAGTCTTAACAATGTTCTAAAATTGTTTGTGATTTAACACGATTCAACCAGCCTCCTTGGAATGGCTTGCCGGTTTTTGCAATCAATCATCATTTCAAGGTTTCAATTGATTTAAATAAGAATTAGCTTTTGGACAAAATGCAATTGATACATGTACCGTTTTTAAATATTGAATAGCGTGAAAACGAATAAATCTATATCTATTTTTCAGCGATTGTGCGTTATCCATCTAACTCGATAGCAGTATCAATTTGTGATGCATCTATATATAATAATTGAAGGGCTAGGAGAATAGGGGCAAACATATGTGTTTTATCGATATTATAGGAAAGTGCGGGGATAAAAATGACGATTGAAATGACAGCTGGAAGCAGAGGAACGTATATTGGGGCTTGTAATCGGTATGATAACGATACTCTTGTCCCTTCATCCGCATTGTAACTTATATACTTGACGAATTATTTCAGACATCAGTAATGATACAATTATAATTTCAATTTTTACAAGCTATTACTGTTTTCGACCAATGAACAATCTGAAACATTATTCGGAGGGAACAATCATGAGGGGAAATGCTCACAATGATCCGATCAGTTGTTTATGTGCGAACGTAATTTCGGTTATTGACCTTACAACAATAGTTGCAATGATGGGCGATTGATTGGAAGAGACGGATTCTTTCATCGTTTGTTCAACCTTCGTCTTCGAATATCTATTTTTCTTTGTACATAAGTTATCCACGACAACTGACGTCATACAACTTGTGACCAATGCATCGTGCATATGCGCACGCAATCACGACGTCAACGACATGCCCACGTTTTGGAGGAAATGGCCATCTCCTGATTTTGCATTCGCTTTTTTCATTCAATAAATGAAATAAGTTTGATTATCAATTCGAGAAAATTGCGCACAGGATACATGTTAGTATTTAATAAATTATTAGATGGAGAATGTCGCATGGAAATTCCTCTTGAACGGCGCATGGAAACATATTACTGAAGTGGGACTATTGTATTGTAATATATACCGTGGTTCATCAGACATATCTCAGTTATCCAAATAAATAGCACTATCCCGCATTTTATTGTAATCATAGGGATGGTTGATGCAGCCATTCGAATGTTATGATTGCAATGACCCTTGGTATAGTCATATATGCGTATTGTATTCTGGCGACGTACTGTGGTATCTTCTCATACATACTCCTCTTGTCATTTAGTGTAAATAAGTGAGTGAGATATGAATCCAAATTTGGGGATCTGTGCGAATAGAGGCGCTCACTGTCATGACGGGTGATTTCTTTTTTCACGAGTGATAAACTGGCGTTTCGGTCGTTCACGGCTCACTATCCAGTTGATTTGATATTTCTTCAAGAGCTATTAAGTCTACTTTGTATTATCATGAATAAATCTAGTAACCGCATCAATGCTAAAATATTGCCATGACACGAACAATACCCGTTTCCGCCTCCATGATTCACGACATAACATTCGAAGATACATAATTTTATCCAGCTTATACTAACTGATATTTCCTTGTATCCAATAATCACTTCGATAGATTATACAGTGAGAAGTATTCTTTTACTTCACTTTCAATGATTATTAGCAAAAATTAATCCTAATCTAACTATTACAATATCGCTACCTGACATTAAAATTTTTACAATATCTCAACATAACCGAATGGTGATGAATATTGGTGCGTATAAACTGAAAGAGGACGGTCGAAAAGAAGGTTGCACAGGTATTTGACATATTGGACATTGAATGGTGGAAAATGAAAGTTTATTCTCGCCGTAGTTACCGCTCGTAAGGAACGTCGGAGTAAGGTTAGGTTATGCGTTCCCTCCCTGGCAGGAGATGTCTTCTTGTTAATCACTTCATCTATATCAGTAGTTTCAATGTACATTTTGCACATTCATGTATATCATCGTCCATATCCATCGTAAATGAAAATCATAAATCAAATGATGTTCATACAGACGAGTACATATGAGTCTACCGAAAGCTGAACGTACGAAAAGAAAATGGAAAAGTAAAATGACAAGAATGTAATTGATATCAAGATCGAATCTAAGGGACAATAACAGTACATCACCGACAATCATTTGACAATTCATAAACACGATGATCGACAAAATTCATGAATAGAAAATGAGTTTTTCTCGCGCGAAAAGAATGAATACGACTGAATATGAAAAATTACTCACCCTACTTCCAAATTTGTTCACATTGTTTCTCCTCATCTGTTCACTAACACCATCATCATGATCACAATTCACACATTTGATTATTAATTTCAGTGTCTATCTTGTGTAAATGAGGTGTATTCACACAGAGCAGACGTTGGAAATGATCAGGTGAATCTAGTGCTGTGAATTAAGCACCATGGTGGTAATGGGAAGCCAGGCCATCTTGGAGTTCTCTCGAGGCGCAGACGAACAGACTGTAGCATGCTTGGGCATGCTGTGAGACCGACCAACACTAGCCAACACTGAACAATCTAACAATTCTTAAGATGTCTGAGCAACAACTGCAGGAGCACAATGACGATTGGTTCAAATTGTTGCAACGCCGAAGGAGAGCCAGAGAATAACGAAGCTTATGTATGGATGCATGCATTTGCTTACGTGGGGGTGTATATCTTTTTCACCCATCACAATAAAAACCAGTCGAAAACACAGCAAGTTTCATAACATATATGTATATTGAAAATGTTCACCATCACGATCACTTTCGCCGCAAGATGGCGCCATCATATAACTAAGGCCATATTTCATATACGAACGCGCAAATTCGAAATTTAAATAGTGCCGGTGTTGTTGAGTTATATTGATGTAGTAATTTCAATGTTTCACATTAGTTTTTCAACTATTATCCAATGATTCTCAAACATACACTTTATTTCGGAACTAAAAATGTTCAGTTCTACACTAGCATGAATATTCTTCCTTTACGTTTATAATCAATATTGATATATTGACAGGAAATTAATTAATTCCATTACCTCTATTATTCCGAATGGATCTATGGAATTATTGATTAATTATCGTTCTCTGCCAATTGGTTGATTTTCATGATAACATCGCTTGAAAGTTTTTTGATGAGGCAGACCAATTTATTAAATAATCCACTTGATGCCCATTGGCACTTACGTGACATTCTCCCGAACGAGTGAATATAAGTACACACGATAAATGCTATATCATACGTATATCATTGAAATATTTTCATCAATAAAGTATTCAAGTTATCACTCGCATTAATAAATATATGTATATAAATTTAATTCACGTGTATGGACGCATATGACTAGTAAATCTTACACATATCACATGCTATATTGACTATCGTTCAGCATTTCTCCATTGCTTCGTCGTGTTATAAATTATTATTGATTAATTCTCACGAATAAAAAAGTAAGGAAAAAAAGTATTATGTCCATTAACCTTTAAAATAAAATGATTCGAATTATGATACCGTAATGTTCACATATCCGGATGATCACGAATTCATTTACTTTCATCGTTTTGGGAAATGAAAACCTTCCAGCGCAATCAGAATTGAAAGTATCAAATTGTTCAACAGATTTGTTTCTTGGATTCAAGCGGATTCTGCTCCGGAAATGGTCATGTCAGTGGAAACAGTAATATCAGTGATTGGTGGAGCGCCATTGCCACCGTTGGTCGGATTAGCTTGTGTATCGTGACCATGAATGCTCTGTAATTCTGGTACACCTTGGAAAAGCTTCCCTGGGAAACCTTGAAGTAAATCGTATGATACAGGAGTAGGTGGTAATGCAGTTGTATGAGCATGAGGTGATTGGAGAACTGCTATGACGCGCCTCAGTTCTTCCAGAGCATTCCCTGTAATGTATTCATATAATTTTTCACTTACGCAGTTAAACATGTCACTACTAGTATAATCATGAAATTGTTCGAAAATCGTGTTAAAATGACGCTTAAACATTACCTCACCTTGCATGAGTATATAATTTTTAGCCAAAAGTAGTGTGGCAATTTTCGAAAGCTTTCTAACAGATGGACTATGCGCGTATGGTATAACAGAACGTAATTCATCAAGTGCATCATTCAGATCGTGCATTCTCCGTCGCTCTCGAGCATTTATATTTAATCTTACGCTTTTGCCTTGTCGCGCACTCTTCGATTTGGATGGGCAATTGAGTCTAGTTGATGTTGGCCTATCAAGAATTTTGATTAATTGAAAAATTATAAATGAGTGAATCATAATGTGAAGTGAAAAAATGTTATAATTCATTCCTTCACCTCTCTTGATCTGGACGATTTTCGTCTGATGACAGAATACTCGATGAGGAGTGTGGCTGAGGCTGTTGTTGAAAATAAAAACCACCCAAGCCAACAGTACCCAATGGTGTTCTTCGACCATGGTTTTGTGAATGCTCTGAGCTAGAATAACCCGATGGTGCTACAGTAACTCCTGAATGTGATGATGGCGGTACTGAGTATGCCATTGACTCCAGAGATCCCGAGTTCGATTGGCTCACCAATTGGTTCTAATGTGTATTATCATATCAATGTTTCAATCATCAATCACCACTAATCAGTCGTTTGGCATAATTTAATATTTGTCATGAAAACATTTCTATTCACCGCGCGATGTTCCCATGCCCATGTGGGATGCGTTGCTGAAGCCCGCCATGGTCCTTGATTTGAATGAGTATCTGGCAGTGAGTCACGCCGATCCACACGTTCATCCTCATCGCCCGAGCTACTTTCACCATCATAAGACCTCATTGCGCTATTTGTCAGCGATCTGTTTGATTATCGCACGTTCATGCGATAATGTGCTATTTCACCACGAATTATTTCTGCGACTCAGCGATCTTTCGTTGTCGTACATTTATATATTTCCAAAATTGCAATATTTTAATTTTGTAAGAAAGTCATGAGGAAAATGGATAAAATTTACGCATCTTTTTTATTCAACTTACAGATAAATTAACTAACAGACAGTCAATGCGCAGGACTTCTCGCATCACGATCCCCGGGCATCAGCACCATTTTTTACGAGCCATCCTGTATGACAATATATCTTTCTATATAACAGAAAAATATGATCGGATTATTTCTCATTATTCATTATCGTAATGATGAAATCATTCATGTACATATTGATATATTCAAAAACATCCACGAAAATCAAAACAACCGCAACATCATATCACAGCCATTCCATTCCTTTTCTCATCTACTACTTCCACCCCGAGGAATATAAACTACTATTCCCTGACAAAACGGATCCCGTTCTCTGTGCCTATAACACCACTCGCAACTGTCACCAACGCTCAATCAATTTCCTGTCTTCAATTGATCAATCGTACATATCTACCACACCTCAATATTTAACACTGAGAAAATGAAATAACATAATCGCCATTCAATTGGAATAACATGATGAAAAATAATGCAGTGAACTAGTTTCAAATAGCTGGATAAAATTATTAATCAAATTCCGCACCTTCTTATCCTATTCAGTTAGTCCTGCGCCCCGCGTGCCTGAATACTCCACTATTACTTATCTATAAGCCTCCTTTTACTGCCCTCTCACGGCCACCATTTCATCAAACTTAATTCATATATCGACCAAAAGATGGCGCTTGTAAAATTTCGTGGAATCTCTTTTGTTGGACCAGAGTGTGGCGAACTCTATGATTTCATTTTGAACGACTGGAAAAAACATCTGAGTTTCGAGAAAAATTTTGAACAATTATAACAATCCTATTTGAATTGTGTCTTTGAAAAAATGATGGGATTCGAACTTATTTCGAAAGAGTAATGGGTTCTCGCTATGGGTAAGAAGCTATGATAATGTGGCCTGCCAGCATTCTCATGTAATAGACTGCAACCCTCACGATTCGTCCAAATTTCCAAACGGCAATGCCCCTCAAGAATAAAACACTGCAAGCATATTGGCTCCTGTCATCGCACACACGTCGTGTATCCAATATATGATCCCAACATCACGGCATAAGCATATCGAATGTTTCACTTCATTTTCCTGCTTTTTTTCCGAATTTATTCTCATTCGTAAACACTTCAAATTTTCAATCTTCCATTCTGATCATGAAATCATGCCTCTTACCTTGTGAAATGACGGGTCGAGTCCTTTAAGACAGGAATATAAGTTGGTTGAGCGAAAGTGACCAAGTCAATTGAGGATCTTCAATCATGCATCATGATATACGCATATTAGTAAGTATGAATGAGAATTAATACAATTATTTTTCAATACACCGCTATGATTGACACATTGGAGCGTTATGAGTATCCAAAAGACACGATGAATAAGGATTGATGTGAATGGAAGAAAAATATATGTGAAAAATGGAAAAATAAGGATATCAGCAGAAAATGATGGGAATCCGTTCAATTTCTAGGTCTTTCTCATAGAAATATATGCATACATGGAAAGTTCGGAGTATAATTACAATTATAAAAAAAAGTAAGGGATTAATGGGGAAGGACAAAATTTAAAAGGACAGAGCAGCAAAATTCAACATTTCTAGAAAACAAATTCGAGTAATAGTGAAATCCGGCACGCATTGGCACCCAATTTTGATTGATATATATATATATTTTTGGCTGATCCGTCGTCACAATACATGAGTTCATAGCCATACAGAAATTTGTTTCACATATGCATACACACATGTTCACGTGGTTATAGATAGATATGGGGTGGAAGAGCATGGGAGAGTGAGGAATAGTCAAAGTGCGGAGTATGACCAGGACTCGTCATAGTGCATAAGCAAATCTAAATTGTTGGTTATGAGAGAATGACAGAGACGGAATGAAAGCGAACGCGGGATACGAAATGTCGGGGATGATGTTTGGGGCTATCGAGAGGGTGGATGAGAATAGTATGAGGGAGACGTTGCCACGGTAACACTCCACGGCTTAGTTTAGCTGTATCTCACTCATACTGGATCAATACAGCATCACCGAGCTGCTCCCGGACCAAAAACACCCCCTATAACCCTCAACATGCTCCACTACGTTTCCCAGTGTATTCTCTCATCATATACATATGAATTTATACCATAAACCCATACGAAACACACGGGTGTTGCTGCAGCAAATGCAAAAATTATTCGGCCTCACCCGCGCACATTGTATGAGGGAGGAAATAAAAACAGGAAAGGGTGAGAACTAGGATGCGGGAAAGGGTGACAGGATGAGAGAGAAAAGGCGTGAGAGGATGAGGAAGGGAGACAAATTACACGGGGCCATCCCTTTATATACATACGAAAATGTAATGGAAAGTCATCACTCGTGGGTATCCAACGCCACGCAGCCTGCAAGCATCGATCCCCTCAAACAGCTCATTGGATTTTTCTACGAAAAATCAGGAATGGATGAAGAGAAAAGTCGAATTACCTGCCGATATATCTATTAAGAACGGTGATGTTATGAAATTATTAACATCATATCGGATTTGAGAACAATATGTACGCACAACTATTTTATTTCCATGATTCATTTCAACATGAATTCGACAATTTTCTCTTCTACCGTTAATGTAAATTAATCTATTGTCTCGCCTTCTGTTTTCGTTTCGTACTGAAGGTGGATGAGAACACATCTATTTGCATCATTACTCAATTGGAAATAAAGAATAGTCTTCATAATTTTCGAAGCAGTCCCTGAAATCTTCATGTACCCATAACTTCCAACGAATAAAACACTTTGATCTTGCAGCATATAATAAATATCTTTGGAGATAGTCGCTATTGACAGAAAAAAAATGAATATGTTGGAAGCGTTGTGTCTATGTGAAATACAGAGTATGTCTATACATCATTCAATTCCACATCGCAAAGGCAATTTTCCTATCTCACATGAAATTTCGGATGCACAATCCATTTTTGCAGCTATTGTCGAAAAAATACCATCATATTTCTGTGGATTCATCTGCAAGAGATGCGATACTAACATTGCTGTGGAATGTGCCAATAAATGTATATAATAAAGAAAAGTTTGGGACAAATGACGCAAAAGTGAAGAGACAAATATAGAGATGAATAAAGGCACAGTTGATGCTGTCTGAAGGAGAGGGAAATAGTTCACAGCGTAATACAGCGTTTCTTTCTTGTTGAAATTAAATAGAATTTGATCCAACAGAGGCCCTTGTAGCGGCCTCGAATGCACTCCCGGGTACGTTGGCGGTCACCATGACGACGCAGCATTCCGCTCAGTGACGTCATTGCTCCATCGATCTGTACCCCTGATGGCCCTTTTCAACCCCACGTTCCTACTATTCCATCCCCCAACAATTCTTCTCGTGCTTGGTTATCGTGACAACGAGCGCCGGGAACTCCGGGGCAACACCCCCATTTCTATCCTTCTCTGTTTCGCACATTCTTCATCGCCGCATCATCATCTTTATTTTGTACTCTCGTCCTTTTTCAGCTCTTCGCTTCCTACTTCTGCATTTTTCAATTTGATAGAGCATTTCATTATCCAATCCATAACAATCCGGATGTTCTCTACTGTACAGATAGTTCCATAATGTGACTTACATCAACGACTCACATTTGTACTCTTCGTTGTAATTTACCGTATTGCCAATAAAGTTCATGTGCTCATCGAATTCACCAACATAAATGGTGTTATAACTGCTGGCAGCGCGAGAATCATCACCATTCAATCGCATATCCAAAGTGAGTGAGTACCAACATGAGTTTATAGCAATACATGAGAGTATTCGGAAATATCTGAGCATGTATGTCGAAAAATCGCGTCGGCGTTGATTGTAAAGATGTTCCTCCCGAGTGGGGACTGTTGGGTATTTTTGTATCAACGTCTCCAGAATCCAAAAGATAGCGCAATCGAGCATGTCCACGATCTCTCGTGATTCCATCTCGACATCAACATTCTCTAGAGATTGGAGTATTTCAATATGACTGTGGAATGCTCAACAGAATCTGTTATTGTTAAAGTTTCACCCAAAATATATATTTATCTGCGCGCGAATATTCATAAAAAATTTTTACACAGTCCATTTTACGCCAATAAAATTTTCTATCCTCGTATCTGTACCTCTTTATACCAAGCCGATTCTACCGGCTGGGTGCGTTGTCCAGATGCTCCGCCGCAGACAGCGCGTCGCCCGTTTGTCTCTTTTCCCTCTAATTTATATATATACATATTCATTTAATTCTAACGCTGTTTTATTCATTTACAATTTATATCAATCAAATAAAAATGGATGAATAAGTAGATGCACGAATATTCAAACGGGTGAGGTGCTAAATTAAGGGCAAATCGATGGATATTACAACAAACAAAAAGGAAAATGTTGTGGATGTGATTGAAGCTCGGTCTAACTATTCACGTGAATAGAAATGAATAAATTATTTCATCAATTTATTCTACCGTAGCTATACAACATGCATAAGTACATTCGCCAAGAGGCACATGGAGTCTCGTTTGCGATTTGTATGATATATATAGTTACCTGGCAAATATATTCGACAGAATGGGGGAACAGCTCCATCATGCATATATATCTATACATACATATATCTGGCGATTTTGTTCGGGCTTCGAGGACGAGGCGGAGTGTTGCCTAGCGACCCGGCCAAGCCAGCGAGATACTTCACTGGCTGGCTGGCCCATACCAGGACGAATCCGCTCGTTCCTCACTCGTCTCCTATCTTCTACTTCCTAATCTCCCCTCTCCTCTCATTCTCTCCTCTCTCTTTTTACAGTTTCCACTTTTGTATATCCCGTTACGTCAAACCTACAATTCACATTTCTCTCAGTGTCCTCTTCTGTTTCTCTTCGTTTACACGAGTTTCTTTCTCATGGTTCTTAATTGGCCCACAATTCTCTAATGCTCATTATGGTTGTGCAGTGAATATACTATTTCTTTTCCTCCTCTGCATATTCATCGGCTGGGTGTGGCATCCATGTAAACCAATCAATCGTTACTGCATTTATCTCCAATAATGAATTGAAATCGCGCCAAAATACTGGCGAAAGTCTAATGCAAATACCGTTCAAATTTGTTGTTATATCAGTTTTTTAATTCCCAAGGACTGATCAAAGAAAGCGATTGATTTGATACGAGTTGTTAAAAAGTCGAAGCGAATGCAAGTGCACAATATTGCCGACCTAAAGTGCATTTTCCACGTTCTAAAGTTCATTTGGATTCGGATATCTTTCACTTTCGGATTCTTTCTTCGGATATAGAAGATTTGATGGTAACGCCCATTTCAATTCACACCTAGTGGCGATCCCACGATGGAAAAACACAGTACCGCATAGTACAATTCCCTCGACGATTTGCCATCTTGAGAGACTCATGAAATTTGTCTACACATATATGGATACAATACGAATATGGATGATTGTCTGATCGTGTCAGTCAATTTCAACAACATAGCCATGGAAAATACATTGCATACTTCCAGTTTCCATTGAGGCAATGACCCAAATGAAGAGTGAAATATGATGTAGAATGAAAGTGAGTACAACCGATTATTCATGAGAAAACGTCTGGGACTACGTTACCTCTAGATGTATGCGAAGAACTTAAATGAGAAATAAGACACTAACCGAGAACTGGGAAGAAAACAGTTCTGCATAACATTCCGTATATTCCAAAGTTGTCAATGCCCTTGAAGGGTTGACGCTGGTGGCTGCGAGCTCAAGCATCTTCTGCCATATAGAACTGGATAAATGACAAGATGAGAAGCAGAATTGCAACCCCATCTAACATTCGTTCACTCTTTATTGCGAAGCGCATGCGTTTCAAGTATTTGTAATTACGGATAGAGTGAGCAAGGGAAAGAGAAAGTGACAAAGCGAAAGTGTATCAAAGAGCAGCTTCTGAAGTTTTTTAGAGAGTTTAGGGTATTGCAATTCGGTGTATTCGCAATAGCGTTTTTCTTCGATACATAATACATCTCGGTCCAGTATAGTTCTGTTATCAAGCAATAGAATGCAATTTAGCTGAACGGGAGGAAAGAAAGAACAGCAGAAATAAATACGACGTTTAGTGAAAATGTATAGATGCATGTTGTAGCAAACATGAACAGCCATTGGACAGAAAAAATTATTCTCTCAATCACTTAAAAAATGATTTTTTTTTCACAACATCCCAATGAAATTTATTACATTTCAATGGAATGGGCAAGGAAGATGAATTAACCGTGATTTTTGTATACAGACAGGGCTGAGGGATGTAGTGAAAGAAGGGGCGATGTAACAAGGTGGGAGAATAGGATTTTGATATCCAGGAGCGGTCGCATGAGCGGGCGCAGTAGCCCCGCGACTATCAGAGCAACAGCACGTTTTTCGTGAGAAAAGATGAGAATGTGTATTGGTGGTGAAGGTGGTGGTGCCAATGGTGGTGGTAATAGTGGTATTAATGATTATGCTGCCGTTCATGACGACGACGATGATGACAATAATTATTATGATGACGATTATTACTATTAGTATTATCACTATTATTATTATTAT
>JABMBR010005180.1:0-17533 GCA_018881525.1 Meteorus sp. PSUC_FEM 10030008
TATAATAGATTATCATAATTTCTATTGATCTTGTCTTGGAATCTTGTCAATTTAGCTCTCCGGTCTGAGCTTCACGAGTCCAATCTCGTACGAAAAAAGGATTCTTCTGATGATTTTTTTATAGCATTCAACGTAAACTGTCGAATTATTTACATCAGATAGTGCGAACAATGATTAAAGTGAAATGGTGTGGGTTCAGACTGATATTAGTCCAGGATGATCCAGAACGAGCGGGATCATCAATATGCCTGAGTTCAAGATAAGCATGTGAAAGATTGATAGTTTATCAACAGTACATACGTCTCGATTGACCGAAAAATCATACGAGAAGACGAAAGAGTAATGGAATGAAAAAGTGAAGAGCTACTCAGATGAGAGGTAAAGGCACAAAGAAATAAGATATCGGGTGTGAGTGAGTAACAGAGAAAATTCCCGATTTATTTTCGTTACACCTCTTCGACATTCTTCATTGTCTAGATTCTTTCCCACTCTTGGCACAGCTCCATCACATTTTCTCTTACGTTGATCTCATTATGCATAGATGAAAGAATATACCAGTTTATTAAACTTACTTACATATGCATCACAATATGAACTAGAATGAATTAATATTCAACATGTCATACAGGTATTACATTATTTCTTGGAATCTTCATAATATATCGATGTAAGGTATAGGAGAGGATAGATTGGCAAATTTCGCATTGAAAATATTTCTACTGGAGAACGTCAGTTTGACGATGGCGAAGAGGAGGGCGTGAGGGTTACTCGTATATATATATATAGATGTATAGTATAGTCATGGTTGCGTGCAAACTGCCACCTGTTGGACGCAATGAAATGTCGTAGTTTATGCATTGCTATTTGGAGCATGACGATACATAAATTTTGAATATCCCCAGCATCATATGCAACAGCTGTTTTATAATTCTTTTGTTATTAGTTCATCATGTTCGTATATTGTTATGCCGATGCATCAGATGAATTTTCACATGCGGAAAAAGGTTTGGTATCCGTGCCTGGATATGATTTTCTCCACTTTCCAACTTACATATTGCGTAGATTTCATTACATGAGTTTTTATCATAAATTGAACAATCTCGACCGAACGAGTTTCATTCCTAAACATCTATTTCGCTGGAAAATCAATAAAATTGTTGTCTTGTGTTATGAATAATATCCAAATATATAATCATTCGTAAATTACATATTAACTCTAATTGCAGTAGTTCGACAGAAATTCTGTACAAAAAAATTCCTGAATGGGTTGGTAATAGCAGTGTCATCCATTGATTATGTTCACGTTGATGTCAATGGAATTTCTTATAGTTTTTTTTTCCCCGGTATGTTATCTTCAAAAATGTTTAGTATACACAATTGACGTTATATAAATTTGACTACTAACGAGCTGTACTTCACTAGATATAAATGAACTGGTAACAACAGGGAAAAACATGTAATTTTTCATGTCTTTACCTACTACGCATGTCTGTGTCGTGACTGATGGAAGCTAAATGGCTTAGGGAGGAGATAGTTATAATTCATTTTTGATAATAGAGAATGGATAACCACAAAAAAATTGTTGTTCATTTATAAGTGATGCAAAATATGACCGGAAATAAATGTATTAAATTTAAACATACGCCATGAATGATGAGAGATGTGTTTGAATGAGGAAAGTGCTGCAGGCGAGTATGAACATGTATTTCCGGCTGAAATCGCGCTCGTGTCACTCGAGTTTTCAGTGAAAGTACCTTTAGTTCCCACCAATCCGAATCACCGCTCAAATTTCACTTTTTTTTCCCTTTATTTACCACTGTTTATTCAGCATGTTTTGATAGCATATTTCATCCGATATTTTGTGAATGAAATCGTCCAATCGATGTATCGTACAAATATTTCGTTCTAATCATACCGTGATCAATGATTTTATGTCGTCTCCAATTACACTCGTCAACAAAATCCGAACTTTTTTTTGTCGCACAAAAACTTAGATCAAAATTTGAATGTACTGAGACCGCGAAACAATAATATATCAATAGAAAAAAATTAACTTATCAGGTTTCTTTGAGACATTAAAACATATATTTTCGCGATCAATACGAAAACACATCTCTTGGAGTGGTAAGAGCTCTTCCGTAGCGTATTTACGCTGTCACTGACGTAGACAAAATGTTAGCTAGTTGCATCCAATAGTTATACAGTTACAAAAATGAGTTCATCCGCACTATGACACATGTATGAGGCTTGGAAATGAGTGCGCATCTATCGTAAGACAACTGGATGTGGCGGAAGCTTGAATATATTTTTTTTTCAAGAAGGTATATTCACATGAGCAAAAGTCATCACCCAGTTCAAGTGACGGAAACGGCGTTTATCATTGTTATTCATAGATTAAAGTCAATCATTTGATGAAGTACGTTAAGAAATTATAATAATTGATAGATGAATCACATAGATACTGATTCAATTGTAATGTCTGTTGGACATAGCTCATATTTCATTATTATACACGAAGTTGTGGTGAACAATATGGGATTGCTGTTCGATTACGTTCAATAGGGGTCAGGGTTAATGCATTTGTCTCTCATATACCATAAAAGGACATTAATATTCAACATCTATGTGCTCATACCAAATGTTATTCGATACCAATGTATCTCCATTTGTCATTTATTCTTGATATAAATTTATGAATAACTCATGATATTGGCTTAGAAATGCTTTCATTTATATAATTATACATTCCACATTTTCTATGAATCTATTTTGATATGCATTCATGTGCCGAGTTTCGATCCATCATAATTCGAATAATAGAGAATGGCGAATTAATTATAAATTCCGAGTGATGTTACCGGATGTAGTCTGTGATGAAGATATCTTATATGACAACAAAACTTTGAATGGTTTTTCATTTATGTTTACTTTGTTGACGGTTACCCACGATAATTCAACAGCATAATTGAATGGATTTGATTCATCTCGAATTGGATAAGTAAAAGAAAATGATGCAATGGAGATTGATCATTTTAGTGGG
The DNA here is from genome assembly GCA_018881525.1 of Meteorus sp. PSUC_FEM 10030008. Taxonomy (NCBI): domain Eukaryota; kingdom Metazoa; phylum Arthropoda; class Insecta; order Hymenoptera; family Braconidae; genus Meteorus; species Meteorus sp. PSUC_FEM 10030008. The sequence continues at coordinate 3,041 of JABMBR010005180.1, forward strand.
ATTTGGGTCGTATTCGCGACTTTGTCCCAGCATATTCGTGCGACGTGAGGCAGGTGCAACTCTTGGCTCTCGTCTTGCTTGGGTTACCGTAAGACCTGGATAGGTCAACGCACTCCTGTCTGACCTCTCGGCGTTGATAATGTATATTGTAGAGCTTACATTGTACGCTCATTGGCAATGTTGCTCGTCTAAAAGAACGTTCTTGTTCCCTTCGAACATAGAAACACACTCAGACGCGTGTACTCAATCATATATGCGAGTACGGATGAGTAAACTCACGTAGGATTTGCGTTATAAAACTAGAACTCATATTAACACCATTGTAGCAATGTACTTTTCAAATAGTTGACTGCACTCAGACACCGGTGTTTATGATTTTACACCCGTTGTCTATCATAATTTCCATTTATACTGTGAATATTCACAGTATCCAGTTGAGCGCTCCAACAAAATAGAGATGTACTTGCAATGTGGGACGCATTGAAATAATTTTATCAATTTAATTATTTTTGCAATTTTGTATTGGAATGTTGCAGATTTGGCTCAAATTCGTGCATTAGTGGAATCAAGTGGTATGTTGGGGACTGGCTCATTGTGTCCTTCTTGCGAGATGCCGTTTGACAAAGGCAAAAAACGGCGTCTCATTGACTCATGTGGCCATGAGCGATGTTATTCGTGTTTGTTCCGTAATGAAATCTGTCCCATATGTCGCTATAATGATCCCAGCAATCATATACGTGATGACATGGGAAATTATGATACAGGATTCAGTTCATCTGAACCTGCTTCACTGGTAGTCATTGATGACGGTAATGATGATTATACTTCAACGATGAATTCCCTCTGCGGGAGCCCATTATCAAAACCAAAACTTCCTTCATCGAGGTGTAGCAATATTCTGCCACGTTCACATGTGAGTTCCACGAAATATTCTTGCGCTACTATTGTTATAGTAATCAATAATGGAGAATATATAATCTTATTCTATTATATGCAATGAAGACGTGTGCCACTCATAAACTCTATTTCTCGATAGTATTGGGATGCGAAAATGTTACGGTATCGTAACACATGATAATATTTTTCGCAATGACACATATCGTTCGAGGTTGAATGTTTCCCTGGTGACTATCAGCAGCATCAGCTCCATTTTATGTATGCATTGAAGTCTGCATTCTTGAATTCTTGTCAGCCCTGTATTTCCTTTGAGCACACATACTGACCGTCTTCACCAACGACCTCTCCTATGGCACCTTCAAATAACTTCTCGACGATGAGTTGGTGTGGTCATTCCATTTCAGCTGTGACTTGCTATTCATTACGCGAAGATAAACATCACATGAATAATGAAACTTTCAATACTCCCATTGAGAATCAAAAAATAATATAATACCTCATTGCATGATATTTATGTTATCACCTTATGAGTCGCAAATCAATACTCACAATATGCTTTATATTGACAGGGGCAGGAAAACATCAATACCGAAACAATGGGGAAGGGATTGAAGAGTAAACCACCAGGCTTACCGGACGCAATTACATCACCATCACGTCATAAATCAAATGTTATCGTGCAGAGTGAGTATAATCATTTTTCCCTTTCAAATATTCTCAACTTATATACTGGATGCATGTTTTTATTTCGCTCTCATTCAGGTTGTCAAACTGCATCTCATCAACGGCGTAGATTTTTCCTCAATACCAAAGGACTGAGGAGCCCATTCGCATCACAGAGATTGAAAAAAGATCTAAACTCGCCTGCGCAAACCGATAATCCATCCACACTATCAGGTGATTAAAACTATATATACAAATGATAATTCCGTGATACCGAAATTTTGCGATAACAGTGTCAGTTCATTTATTTCTCACAAATTCTCCTGGTACTGAAAAAAATTGCGAAGAATTTTCTGACACGTTCCAAATGACAATTTTGTCGTGTATGCATTGTTATCATGCAAAATTAGAATCAAACTACTGTAGGCGTGGGTCCATATCTATCGTGGCGAGAATTTTTCACCCCATTTCCCAGATGAAACAACGCATTTTCAAATAGAGTATTCTTCAACGCATCCTTCAGCCAATTTAAACCAAAAATTAAACATCTGATCTGACCCCGATGTATTTTGGAGCATGGTAACCTGAACCATTAATTTTCGTACAAATAATACAGCTGGAATTTCAAAGAACTCATACAACTGATATGTTAACACATTATAAATGAAAATAGCATGGATGACATCATCATGGGAGGGCAAGTCAAGGTGGCCAGGTGTATTGTTGGGAAAAATCAAATCACTCTGGAGTACGAGTCAAGGAACGACCAATGACGGATTAAATCAATTGATCGATTCATCTACGAAAAATGTTGATGATCTTGATGGAATCGATAGTCAATCTAGAAAAATCAATGGGGGCCTCAATCAATTGCTATTCAACATCAGCGCTAATACAGGCAGGAAATTATCTTATACGCTTGGGAGAAAGAGCGTGAATCCTAATTAATTCATCCAATATTCTCGCACATGTTTGATCTTTGATTCACTATATTTTTATACACATGAACACTATGTAACAGAGCACTGACGCAGATACGTGGAAATATGGCATGAAGTTAATCGATTTGCAGTTGGCCAATGTGTTTTATTTGTTTACCTGTGTGGCTACAAAAATTATTTTGCTGCTTGAATTGTCTTGACATTAACTATAGTTTCCATTGTTTTATCTTGATTATCATTATCATAGTCAATGAAACAAACTGAATGAAACCATAACGATGAAAAACTCCAAGTCATAATAATGATAATTACCGCTATTAATAATATTATTATTAATGATTCCACAGATGAAGAACGGGGATGTATCAAACAACCTTCGGCGAAAACAAAAAAATCATCACAGTCAGACTTATACATGAGATTGGGTTTATTACTGGGGTCCGCACACTTGCGAACGAATCCCACTATTGATACAACAAATTCATTGGGTGCTAATACCGCTATTTCGTCAATGGGTCGATGTCCAAGAACTCAAGCTCGTCTTGGTCCGCGCGTACACAATGCATCATTCAGTAGTATAACTAGTCTGGATCAACGAACTTTGGCGTCAACAAATACGAGTCCAGTTTCAACTTTAACTGGCACATCGAGTGAGGCCGAAGTTGTAGCAGCCGCTTTGCGTAATCCAGTGAAGCACAGAGGGTACTCCAAAGTCAAGGTGAAGCGTGAATGCGATTCTGCGGGTAGTCTAGCGTCCATTTCAACCTCGTTATCAGCGTCCACATCCATGTCAATGTCTATGTCTATGTCAATATCGGGATTATCTAATGGTAGCTCGAGTCCCATCTGTTCACGGCGTTACCTTACCAATGTGTATCAAGATCAAGACGAATCTGGAACGAAATGCAGAAAACCGTCTGCCCGGCGATCAGTGAGAGGACTGAATGTTAAAATATCTGATACGAAAAATCGGTTTGTATCTCATCCGGCGCCACAATTAACTTTGAAACCATTATTCTTCGAAGTCCCATTGGTGGAAGCGGAGCCATTATTCACTGGCAGACTATGGTTACTTGAAGAACTTGAATCACTTGTCAAAGGGTCTAGCGCGGGTGCTCTTATTTTCGGAGCGCCAGGTACAGGAAAAACTGCACTAATCCTCCAGTTAGTTGAACGGAGTTGTTTCGGACGACGCCGTGAACGACTTTCTAGAGATGAAATCATTGAATGCGATGAGAATGCTATTGATGATAAACAACTGTTATCGTCAACGATCATGTCATCTCCAAACTCTACCACCTCCAATGCATACAGCTATAAAACAAATAAGAAATTACAAGAATTGGCGTCACATATTGTTGCTTATCATTTCTGTCAGGTAGACAATAACACCACTTGTCTCGTTCCGGATCTGATACATTCGTTAGCGGCGCAATTGTGTCAAGCACCACAACTTATTGCTTATAGAGAATATCTATTATCAGAGCCACATCTGCAGGGTTCATTGTCGTTGCGTGAGTGCACAGTGGATCCCGACCTAGCTCTATCAAGAGGCATCATTGAACCTATGTTGAGTTTGAGAAAATGTGGACGGTTACCGCAAATAAATATGGTTTGTTCATGTTTTATTACTTATATATGTAAAAAATCACCCAAAATCTTTCTCTCATCTTCTTGATATGATCAGTACATGTGGAGAAAAAAATAAATATATTTGCGAATTTCTATTAAAGGCGTCGTACAGGCTTTGCATGTATCAATCAGATGTATATATTTATTTTCATTGAAATCGCTATCGCATTTCTCACTCTGATTGAAATATCGTTCCACTTATTTACGTTGATTGATTACAGGTTATATTGATAGATGCTGTATGTGAGGCTGAGTATCACAGACCAGATAGAGGCGACACAATAGCTTCATTCCTCGTACGGCACGCCCCGAATTTTCCCAATTGGTTGAGAATTATTTGCACAGTTCGAACACAATTTTATGACTGTATTAAGCAATTCCCCTATGTGAGGATTTCATTGGATAAACATTCGAATGATTCAGTAAATACCAATATCACAAAAGATTTGGCGGACTATGTGAGTTACCGCATATTTCAAAGTCCATCAATTCAAACCAATGTTACTGCGTCAATCAACGGAAAAGAGTCGTCATGTGGCGCAAACCAATCACGATTTGCCTCACATTTGCTCTCACTTGCCGGTGGAAGTTTTTTATTTGCGAAGCTGACACTCGATCTCATTGAGAGCGGTCATTTGGTTGCTAAATCGGCGAGTTACAAGGTAACTATTGTTGGTTTTCAATCCCCACATACATTGTCGAAATGTATACGAAACGACATTCATTTTTTAAGATAATTTATTTCATTAGGTTCTACCAGTTTCATTGGCACAGATATTTCAATTGCATTTCAACTTACGATTCCCTACGTGCATATCATTCGAAAAAGTTCAACCACTCCTTGGTGTCTGTCTCGCAGCTCTATATCCATTAACTCTACCGGAAATATTTTATTCAGTGAATTCTCTCTATACTGATCACTTCATTGCGTGGGAGGACTTTTTGCAGAGATTCCAAGTGAGTATTTCATATTTGTTGTTAAAACACAGTCGAAATCAACTTGTAACAATGAACATAAGCTAGTATGGAAGTTTCACGTTGAATCTAGGTAAACACTTGTTAACATAATTAATTTTGAGATCGACAATAAATTTGTGTTTAGATGCTATCTAGTTTCCTAGTGAAACGACTGGACAATACGTATATGTTCTTCCATCCCTCATTCAGGGAATGGCTCATACGAAGAGATGATGGTGAGTCAACAAAATTTCTGTGTGATCTTGGACTCGGGCATGCAGCAATTGCATTCCGCCTATCACGCTTAGAAACACCATTGAGCGGTGATTATGTTCTCGAGCTTGGTCATCATATATTGAAAGCACATGTTTATCGTGGTGTCACTTCATCGTGGCCGTCACGTGATCTTCAGGCTTGGTGGATTACATCTTCATCGGAATGTGTCTCATCAGCACTTTGTACATTGAAGAATATTTACAGTCCCAATGTGAAGGTATCGAGATTGCTCCTGCTGGCGGGAGCGTCACCAAATCATATTACAGAATATTTAGGTAATGCCCCAGTATTGTGCATGTATGCGCACGAGGGTTCTGTAGAGATGGTATCATTATTGTTGGAGTTTGGTGCTGATGTTGAATTATCAAATAGTCAAGGATGCACTGCTTTATCACTGGCCGCGGCACGAGGCCATTGTGATGTTGTGAGACGTCTTGCGGCTGCTGGTGCGTCACTTGGGCATGCCGATATGGCTGGTCAATGTCCGCTCGTTCATGCCGCACGTCTTGGACGATTGTCAGTAGTGGGCTATCTTTTAGCTTGTGACTGGTCGTACAATCAAAGTGAAAGAGAGGATTACAGTGGAAATAGATGTGAAATTTCAAGGGAAGAAGCTGCGCAACAGGCTGTTGTTGCCGCAGCATCACAAGGTCATGAGCCAATTGTGGAATATCTCTTGGATATGGCGGAGGTAATTGTAGATAACCCTGACACTTTGATTGGCGAAACTGCCATGACAATAGCCGCCGCGCATGGATCCACCAGTACTGTCTCAGCATTATTAGCACGTGGCGCTAATCCTCTCATGACTAACTCTAAGGGATTATCACCTTTGATGTTGGCATCACGTGAAGGACATTGGGGGACTGCTGAGAGACTCATTCAAAGTGCAGCTATCATGCCATCCAGTATTGATACTAATATAGATCCAATAACTCTTTTACTTGATCAGAGGGACCCAATGGGTCGTACTTCATTGATGATGGCTGCAGGTGAAGGGTATAATGATTTGATTGATATATTTTTGGAGAGAGGATCAATTCTTGAAGCTGCGGATAATGAAGGCCTCACAGCGTTGTGTTGGGCCTGTGTTAGAGGCCGACTTGCAACTGTTCAAAATTTATTGGAACATGGTGCGAATATTAACGCGAACGATAAGACTGGTCGTACACCATTGGACATGGCTGCTTTTCAAGGCAATCCAAGACTCGTACAATTATTATTAGAACGGGGCGCCGCCGTTGAACACGTGGATTTGCATGGGATGAGGCCACTCGATCGCGCTATTGGATGTAGAAACGTCCCAGTAGTGCAATGTTTCCTGAAGAGGGGTGCGAAGTTGGGGCCAGCCACATGGGCCATGGCTCAAGGCAAACCTGATATTCTATTGATTCTACTGAATAAACTTTTAGAGGATGGTAATGTGCTGTATAGAAAAGGACGTCTGAAAGAGGCATCGCACAGATATGCGTACGCGTTGAAAAAATTTCCTGGTGAGCCTGAACAAGTTCAAGGCGCTCAAAGTCAAGAACAGAGCAATCTCACGTTGCATTTAGAAATTTTCTCCCAATTAAAGCTCAATTTGTTGCTGAATCTCAGTCGGTGCAAGCGCAAAATGAATGTAAGTAGCAAATCTAACAGTCTTTCCTGTCCAAATTTTGCATGGATGGTATGTATTTTACTTTACCTCGGAGATTATTCCAGGAATGCGAGGTGGCAATTGAGTTAGCGGATCAAGCTTTGAAAACACGGCAAACATCTTACGAGGCGTTTTATGCTCGAGCCAAAGCTAACGTGGACTTGGGTCGTTTTCAAGATAGTTTAATCGATATTCAAGAAGCCTTACAAATTGCTCCAATTAATAATCGACAAGATCGTCGTGTTCTATGTGCATTAAAGGATGAAATTTGTTCCCGGATAGAGGGAACTGGCATCGGTTGCAGCAGGACTCTTGCTGACGTCACGGATTCTAGATTCAGAGCTTCCATCGACACGTTAACTGAGCTCTAATAGCTTATTCAGAATTAGAGAAGGATCCAAAGGAATAACGCCGTTCACAAACAGATCCGTTGCATTTCCTCTTACAATTACAATTTGTCATATGGAAAAGTTTCAAATCGATTCCAAAGCTTCACGACAAACAACGGTGGTACAGTCGTGTTTTAGTAAATTATCCATAATTCTAATTGAACACGTTTTATTTTCACAAGTGCAATTCGGACGACATTAGAAAAATTGAAATAATTGGTAATCGAACTCCAAATATTCGATATATATATTACAATATTTTTATTATAGTAGTATGTATTATAATAACAATAATGGGACGAAATCAGGTGGAATTCAAAAATTGGTATGGACACATCCAGTATTTTCACGAATTTATGAGTCCAAGTGAATTTAATATAATTAGAAGTTGTTGAAGTTGTTTTTTGTCTTTTTTTATGTGATAAGCGACCTACACGAGAAAGATAATGGAGCTTTTTGACAAAATGTTGCGATCTTGCCAGATTTTTATATATTTATAGGAAGTCGAATCAATAAACATCTTCAAATTGCATTGAGCGGTTTATGACATGATATTCTTGTAGGAGATACAATAAATCAGAATGATAGCAACAGAAACATGAGACTATCTTGTAGGAACTGCTATTAAAATGTACGAGTAAGAGTATAAATCGGTAAAAAATTTCCATTTTATATATTATATATCTCCAAAATATGAATCGACATCTTTGTGAGAAAATAAAGACAGTGGAACGAAATTGCTGAATGAATGATTCAGTTTATTTTATCTTGCATTCATCATCCTCAGAAGCATTGTAAAATGATGATTTTGTCTGTGTCTTTTGTACTTCGGAACAAGGTAATGAATTGAAACTGTATTCATGATCGAGTGATTGAATCGCATCGAATGTTCACGGATTCATTGTTCAGAAGGTGTGTTTTCTTGAATACAATTTGTCTAAGATTAGATAACGAACGTTCGGCGACTGTCATTGAAATGATCAAATTTTTTGCGCCATTTCTCATTGACATCCAGTTGCTCACATTAAAATGATATATGTCTTGCACGCTCAACGTGTCTATATTCTGATGAAAATGGATCCATTCTTCTTGATGCTCCATGTCTAGATGTCTGGTATATACGAAACATAAATATTGATTTAGATTTGCACTGAAGTGAGTGATACATTGGGTCTTTTTGCCGTTTTCATACCCTGCATCGTGAAAAATCCGTGATTCGGGACTTATTTCTTATGAGTATCTTTCTGTTGATATCCATGAACATAGCCAGACCCATCAGCAACATCCTTTCGTCCGGATATTCCCTTACCTTTTCCACTTTCATCAAAACGATGTTTGTGCGCACCAGTGTATTTAGATGTGTCCGTGAGTCTGTCAACGGCTGATGAAGCTTTACCGACCTTTTCAAGTCGATGACAGATGGAAAATAATTGATATAGATATAATATACAATCTTAAACTGAAATTACATCTGGAATAACTGCTCTTACAACTGGGCCAACGGTAGATGATAATCCGGGTGCACCACAATTTGCCATTTTATTCATAATTTCATTTGCATCAACTTTTTTCGTCTTTGCCATGTCCTCAATGAAGGCTTTATACTGTTCGACGGTGAGTTTCATCGATCTGTAAAACCATTACCCGATTCATTAATTCAATTAATATGTCATGTAATAGCCAATACAACATGCAAATTACTTTTGCTTCCTGAAATGAATTGCCGTGTCTGTTGTAGTGATTTTTTTATCGAAAACCTTCGCTTGCTTCATCCATTTATCACTTTGAGTTAACGTGATTGACTTCCCATCACTCTTAGTATCACCAAATTTCGAGAATGCTTTAAAATTCGCGGGAAATGAACCACCGCTCCCTGTCGCCGCCGCCGATGTCCCTGATTTCTGTGGACTCTTATCCATGGTATCCTCTCTTATACCGTTCTTGAATGTCTCTTCTTCCTGCATTTAGCTGCATAGAATAGTTATGGATATTTAAGAGAGTAAGAAATATGTGTGCCTATTCATTCTGCCAATTCCTCCAATAAAAATTCTTTCAAGTTTATCATTTTAGGCACATTAGATGGTCTATAACGAATACATTCTCTAAAATTCATTAACACGAGTTTTATCTAGATAAACACCACTTTTATTGGCAATACCATTCATAATTTCTATCTGCCATTTCATGAAGCTAGTGAATTTTTCCACATTCAATATATACGTAGTTTATATTGAATGACTATGTGCGCAAAACCACTTAAATTTATGGTCAATGAATGATGTCAAGGTAAATTTTTTGATTATTTCAGGTAGACAAAAAATTTTTGAATTTTGAAATTACGTTACGCCAAAATTTTGTTTCATAAAACTGACTGTCATTTTTATGATGGACCATCGATAGAAAATCAAACAAAACACGGTGGTATATTGACTGAGTTATTTGTTCTATCATTGCTCGGTGAAAAAGTTCACTGTGAAAACTCAAATTCCCATGAGCTCCATTATTGTTACACTCGTATCACATTATCAACTATTGATAGAAAAATGTTTTTTATAAAACAAAGAAATAAAAAAAAACTGATACAATCAATGCGATCATGTCTAATAATAAAAATTTCTCATGATACGAATGTGAACGTGTCCATGTTATGATGATGTTTTCATGGCGCCGCGAGCAAAGGCCATTACCGAAGTCATCTTATACATTTATAAATAGCGATTATCTATACGAATATCTCTTCATCGAACATGCTTAATAATTGGACAACTTATTCTTGCTGTTATTATTGATGTTTCAAGAATACCGAGGGAACATTTATCGAATGATCACTTATACGCACCTTATGATAAGATATGCGTGCGTACCAGCGTGTGTGTGTATGTGTGTACGTCTATGTGTGTGCGTGGTGTAGGATTTTATGTGATATATAATTGCAAACTTGAGATAACAATAACTATTGACGGTCGTTTATGTTTACAGGTATAATGTAAAACTCATGGTGAAATTGTGATGGGTAGTCTCAAAAAGAAAATGTGGGTGGGTGCGTGAAAGCGCATGTGTTGAATCGATCCACGTAATAAGAGCGAGATGAAATATGTCGTGTTCCCATTTCCAAACTACTTCTCATCGCTTTGAAAATGCGAAGAAAAAATAAATTTTCAACGATTTGACGTGATTGTATTCTTGAATGGTGAAATTTGCAGTAATGAGAAATGAAGAAATGCCACGTGAGAATCAATCGGGGCTTTACCTCTCATTGACATTTTTTACCGTTTTCATGTGATGATGTTTGAATGTCGTGAAATCTCACCCAATTTCCACCAATGCATCAACTTTCATGAATATATTTATCATAATTATCATAGAATATATTATCAAAAGATAATAACCCCAAGTTCATTTAGTTTTCATTGAAATCTTACTTAAATTATAGCGAAGACAATAAATATCGCTATACACTCTCACTACGAATATTAGAGCAGATGAATTATTTCGGCTGGAATCGCCGACATTAAACCACTATGTACATGCGTTTCTGTATAAAATTTTGATTATTCACTCATTGTCACAGCAGTTGTATGATATTTCATGAACTCAAGATATCACCACAAGAATCATCATAAATGAAATATTCAATTACGTAATCTTATCGATTATTGAAAATTCGATAAGCGGTATCCGTGTGGATGTGACCGCTCTATAATACGAAAAATCTCAATTTTCATGCGAATATTGATTATCACATGAGATAGAAGATTTTTTACTCGAAATCGTGATGCATCTACGCGCTTGCTTCAATGAGACTGAGAGACGCTTTAACGCACTACACCACTCCACATACGCTCAGCCCCCATTCTCGAATATATCCCCACTGTCTATGTATACATCACTACATTTTTATATACATACTGATATAAAATCGATATTTGCGTTGTTGCTCCCTATTGAACATCCAACATCGTTTGTCAACTAATTACTTCATATCCGAAATTTCGTTAAATCATATGACGATTCACATATGGAAATGTCTGCAATGGGGAAGGCATATGATGAAGATTCAAGTATGTCAATATGACATGACACTGAACTTTCAAACTCATTTGTATTGATTTTCACCTATAGAAGCACCATCATTCTCGATAGAAATACATATATTTCAATAATTGCCACACCGAACGAACATTATATGGAAGCTCGCTGAGCTTTTATCTATTGTAAATTTAGTGGACTTTCAAGCGTTATTTTGGCTTACAAATTGAATTTATGTAAATTTCGCGAATTTACATATTGGATCGCATATACACTAATTCCAATAGATAATATGTGTGATAGAATTCATTGTGCGGAAACGAAAACATCTTTCACCAATCGACCCATCGCTATTGTCATTGAATGTAAGATAGAAGTTTTCAATGCCTTCAATATGAAAAAAAAAAAAAAATGCACCATAAACTGTAGATTTATTCGATTGAGTATCATGCATGACAAAATTCGATGGAATAATACAGGCTGACATAATGAAAGGCGACAAATACTGTGGAATGTATGTCACTGATAAGGGTTAATATTGGCACAAACATCTAAATCATATTGCAAGTGTATGCGCGTGATTAATTATCGACATTATTAATTATCATGATTGCTGTAATTTTCGGTGTGATATTGTCGCGTTTTTGTGGAGATCCGGTGTGTATGCAGTTAGTATGCATCGGCGCAACTATTGACATATATCTCTATAGTTGAGAACATTTGACTTGTTGCTCACATAACGTGCATACTATGCCATTTGCTCACGAGTCTCAATATCGTGCTAGTGATGGGTGTACTGGTGTCTGTCCCATCTCCATGTTAGAACTACATTTTCTCATCAACTACAACATTCATTCACAATAATCTTGCTCACTCGCTTTTCTCGATTTTATTCCATTATCAAATATCTTGTTCATTCAAGTCATCGCTGCATATATTTTAAAATGATTGTTCACACATTTTCAGATGTCATTCTAGTCAGTACATTCAAATAGACCGAGACAAAATAACGTGTCCATCTATTTCCCTTCAAGATATATTTCTCTCATCTGATGTATCAGTCATACCAAAGAATACAGATGTACATCTGTATGAGTACCAATATCTCTTCATTATCATTCATGTTCATCTTTACTCTCAATGTTGGCTGCGCCACGCACAATACACCATATGAAGATAAAATTATCATAGGAATGAACCAATTCTTCCGGTACTAGCATTCGATAAGAATAAGATTGATTTTATCAACTAATCACTTGTATGTTGAAAGAAAACGCATATATATATATATAAAAATTGCTGTATACTCCAATATTGTAAGTCAATCGATGTTTTTGCGGATCAACTATACCGATTGTTGATAAGCCAATGAGCTCTTATATGATTATATAAAATATTTCCGAGACGTTACCAATACACAGAGCGATCCGGCGTATGATATTACTTTTTTCCAAAAACTGAATGACGAAAAATTTCCCCTGAAATTCTCGTTCACAATATATAATTGCTGGATATCAATTATTTTTAGTAGTTGATTAATTGATTAATCGTAATTGTAATGATAAATTGAAAGCAATATTTGCTATCGATTGATAAAACAGTTGACTACGATGGGTATTTATGTAAGTTTGAATGGAATAAATTGGTTGAAGATGGTATATATTCAATTTCATTGCATTCCAAATGCTCACCATCATCTGGCATTCATCGGAGAAAAATCAATTTATCACATAAGACAGACCTCAACACACGCAATACCCATTATATATAGCTCTAGTGGCACATATGGAATTGAGGGTTGGAGATGAAGGGGGAAAAGATATGCCTCCCAATTATCTGATTAATTTTAATAAAAGGTGAAACGCAAGTCGGAAAATATGTGCCAAATTGAAAGTTTTCTATTGTCCGGGCTTCTGAAAATTTTAGTGGATGTTTGAAAAAAAAATTCTCGCGGCTGTAGAATTTTTTTTAGAGAAGATGGCATCACCATATCGCATTAATTGTATACAACAGGACAAAATCGATGCGCTTATATGAATGACTTCTATGTTGATTTCTGTATCAATCGGAATACGTAAAAGCAGTTAGTGCGTATAATGTGTATGAGTATATAGAAGCACGTTAGTGTATAGACGTGTACATATACTGTATGTATATTGTATGAGGCAATGCATATTGAGTGGGACATTATGTATTATAAATGAGCATGCGGACCACCGCTTGGTATGGTTGGTTAGGCTCGTGTTACGTCTGGACCCGCCTGAACTACAACACTTTATACATCGGGTGATATAAAGAAAGACGATAAAATATTCCAATATTTTTATTCATTATCTCCTGAAAGCTTCACGTCCTTAACTCCATACGGTTGACAGTAGACAAAAATTGATTCACACCGTGGAACATCTCCTCGATGCTTACAATCACAATGGCACATAATATTATGTGTACATATAAACAGAGATGTGATCAAATGAGGCAACAGGATATATACGAGACACATACGGTGTCATATAGCACATCTGATTTGAGTCATATTATTCTGCATGAAAGAAACAGAAAAACAAATCATATCAACTGTTAACTATCGATGCGTCAGCATCACAATTCATCTGAAAAGCCGCGTATATGATGGAGAAATCACTTGAATTTCGATTGTCGGACAGTGGAAACAGTGGAAATTACCCAACAATTGCTCTTGAAAAGTGATTGAAAAATGTGCAATATATGCAAAAGAAATGTGAAAAAAAAGGAAGCGTTTTGGGTGATAGGCATGTTATATGCATAAATCATTACGACAATTTGTACAGGAACAAATGGTCGATCGATTCTGAAGAAGCGACAATAGTCGTCCATCTGAAAAACTGCACAATCGAGATGAATAAAATAACTGAAAAATTATAAAAACAATGCCATAAAATGGAGCGGCGAGCTGTCGTAGCAATATTCTTTCCGTGGCTGGTTTAAACATGCTATTAAATCGAATCACGGCGGGACCATTCCACGCAATTTATTCTCTACTGTGGATCTATCTATCTATCTATCTCTAGATCTAAATATATATATATAT